>CABHPR010148690.1:68406-81134 GCA_902168415.1 Peromyscus melanophrys
ATAGATAGATAGATAGATAGATAGATAGATAGATAGATAGATAGATAGATAGATACTTGTACTGGAGAGATGGTTTAGAAGTTAAGAGAAACTGATACCCTTGCAGAGGACCTGTATTCAATTCCCAGTACCCAAATTGTGGCTCACAACCACCTGAAACTCCAGTTCCAAGGATCCATTGCCCTCTTTCTAGCCTCCATGGGCAATATGCATATGTGTGATACACAAATATACATGTAGGCAAAACACCCATACATACAAAATAAAAACATTTAATTTTTGTAATCAAATGAAATGTTGGGATGATCAAGTAGAAAAAAATTCTTTAAAAAAATATGTCACAGGATACTGATATGGCTCAGTAGAAAAAGTCCTTGTTGTTCAAGCCTGAGACCACAGTCAGACTGCAAGCATCCACACAAATATGGGCTGGATTTGGCGGCCTGTCTATAATTCCAACACTCTTGAGGCATAGGAAGGGATTCTGGGAGCAAACTGGCTAACTAGACTAGCAATAAGGTGGGACACTATTCTATGAGAGACCTGACATCAATAGAAAAGTTTGGAGCAGTCAAGAAAAACTCTCAATGTCAATGTCGGGCCTCTATGTGCATTTACACAAAGTACATGTATACCTGCATATAACATATATATACAAACACATGTAAATATGCATATAATTGCCTGTGCCACACACACACAAGCAAAAGAAACCCATAAGGTGCTAAGCAAAATAGAGGCAAATAATAGTTTTAAAATCTAAGGAATATTCTTGGTGTGGCAGTACACATCTAAGATCTTATCAGTTTGGAGGTTGAGTCAGGAAGATTTGCAGTTCAGGGCCAGCTTAGACTATGTAATGCCATCTGTCTCAGGGGTAGGGTGTCAAAAAGAGGTAAAAAAAGAAAAAAAAATGAAGTAATCATTAGATAAATAATTTTAAAATTTTGAGTTTACACATTGAAAAGACTCAGAGGTTTCCAGAAAGGACTCACAAAAGATCATACAGCTAGATATATTCTGACTTTTGAAATATCCAGAACTCTAAATATAAATAGAAAAAATAACTTTAGCAGAAAAAAGTAACTTTTTTAAAAACTCAGACTAATATTGAACATATATTTAGTTCAAAAAAAACTAAAAGTAAGCCAGGCAGTGGTGGCGCACGCTGTAGCATGAATCTTAAAGAGTCTTATTAATAAAATCAAACCTGAGGCCAGTTATTGGGGTGAACACTGGAAGGTCAGAGAGACAGAATAAGCCACAGCTACCTCACCTTGCCAGATCCTCAGCTGGTCTTGCTTCCTCAGACTGGATGCCCCGAGCCATCATCCAGAATGGGTCTCAGCTGAACTGCTGCTAGAAGCCTGAAAGCTTAACCAGCTACATGCTTCTCCAGGCCAAAGGCTTCTCCAGGCCAAAGGCCTCTCCAGGCCAAATGCTTCTAGTTTCTGGTCCTCACGCCTTATATACCTTTCTGCTTTCTACCACCACTCCCTGGGATTGAAGGCTGGCTTTCTGGGATTAAAGGTGTGTATCACGGTGCCTGGCCGTTTCCAATGTGGCCTTGAACTCACAGAGATCCAGAGGGATTTCTGTCTCTGGAATGCTAGGATTAAAGGCGTATCCTACCACTGCCTAACCTCTATGTTTAATATTGTGGCTGTCCTGTTCTCTGACCCCAGATAAGTTTATTAGCATACACAATATTTTGGGGAACACAATACCCCCACATTTCCTCTCTTTTTGTCTAAAATTAAAAAAGCTTATAACTAATACAAGAAAAACTATCCAATAAGTATATATAATACATATAGTCAAGATTACATTAACAATGTCTAGTCCATTAACATTTGACAGATCCAGACAAAAACCTCCATTATATATATTAACAATGTCCAGTCCAGTAACATTTGACAAATTCAGACAAAAAATTTTCATTACTTATCTTATTGAAAACAAGTACTTCCTTTTTAAAAGTAGATTCCATAATCTCCCTTTTTATCTTATCATTCCATATTCTCTCTTTTTTCTTTTCATAATACATTCAGTAGTCTACCTTTTGTCATTTTTATATCTTCCACTTTTTCTTCAGTGTAGATTCAGTGATCTACCTATTTATCCTATTATTTCTTTATCTTTTTTCTCAGAGTAGATTCAATGATCTATCTCATATCTATTTTCTCTTTTTCTTTTTTCTTTCTAGGGGTGAAGATATCTTTAGGGAATCTTGAAAAGAAAATTTTTGGGTTAATTGTCAAGTCCTGTATCATTTGTCCAGTCTTTGCATAATAGGAAAGTTCAGGGCTTGTCATAAGTCCTTGCTCGAGTAGTCCGTCAGACTGGATCATCTCAGCCAGCCATCTCAAAAGTCATAAACAGTTTGTAGTCCAAAGTGGATCTTTCCTTGGTATTAATCAGCTTAATGGTTTTACCATAGTCCTTGTGGAATCATCATTGTGGAATTCCGTCACCTTTTTGGAGATTTCAAAATCCCTGTTAGGCGTGGTCATGGTTCACTGCAAACTCTTTTTTTTTTTTTTTTTTTTGTGCCTCCTCTGTGATTTGGAGTAATCACAGTCTGATAAATGTCTGTCTCTTGGAACCATGAATGTTCTTCCCTAGAAGAGAAAATCTTCACAGCAATTTCTCCCAACCATTTGTCTTGCCAACCTTTTTCAAACTGACCTTTGTTGATGCTTTCTTGTACCACGATGGTCCTGGCAATTCTTCTCTGAACAAGCAGCGGTAAACCCTTTGTCCCAGGTAGCAGTATCACCGCAGTCACCAACATGATGAGAAGAAGCCAGCAACAACGTGGAGCAGCAGCCGCTGCCTCCATGGTCCCACCGCCACTGTTTATGCCTGGGCTCTGGCCGAAGCTTTTCCCAGCAAGCCTCCTAGGCCGGCCCCAAACTGGGGATCCTCCTGCCTCTGCCTCCTTCAGCAAATCCTACCGTCGTGCGCCACCACAACCGGCAAGCAGCTTTTTCATGAATTCGTACCACAAACGTTGGGCGCCAGATGTAGCATGAATCTTAAAGAGTCTTATTAATAAAATCAAACCTGAGGCCAGTTATTGGAGTGAACACTGGAAGGTCAGAGAGACAGAATAAGCCACAGTTACCTCAGCACGCCTTTAATCCCAGCACTCGGGAGGCAGAGGCAGGCGGATCTCTGTGAGTTCGAGGCCAGCCTGGTCTCCAAAGCGAGTTCCAGGAAAGGCGCAAAGCTACACAGAGAAACCCTGTCTCGAAAAAACAAAAAAACAAAAAAACAAAAAAAAAAAAAAAAAACTAAAAGTAGTGGACAGAAAAGGAGAGACCACCAAGGAGAAATAACTATGACCCCCAAATACATGCAAGCTATGTCACATGCAAAGTAAGAAATCCACAATCATTTCTTAATAATTATTTCAAGAGACTAGACATCCATCAACATCTATTGAATTAGAACAGAATCCTCAAAGAAACATACAGATTAAAAAAAAAAACTAAATATTTGGGCAGGAGAGATGGCATAGCAGTTAAGAGCAATTGTTATGTTTGTAGGGACCTGTACTCAATTCCCAGGGCTCATGTGTTAGTTCACAACCATTGGTAACTCCATTTCCAGGGAATCTGATGCCCTCTTCTGGTACCCACGGGCATCAGGCTTGTACATAGTACACAGATATACATGCAGGCCAAACATCAACACACATAAAATAAAATGTTTTTAAATGTGTATTGTTTAGTTTTCTATTACCTTGATTAAACACCATTATGAGGCTAACTTCTAGAAGAAAGAGTTTATTTGGGCTTCCAGTTCAGCTGGTTGTGTCCACCATGACTGGGAAACATGGCAGCTAGCAGCAGGCATGGTGGAAAAAGTAGGAAGATGAGTGCTTTCAAGCGTTAAGCAGAGAGGAAACTGAAAGTAGGGCTCTCAAAGCCCACCGCCAGTGTCACATTTCAACATCAAAGGCATATATCCAAAGCCTTCACAAAAGCAGCACCAATTGGGGACCAAATGCTGGAGAGTATGGTGAACAAATCTCATTCAAATCACCACATTCCACTCCCTATTCCCCACAGATTACTAGTCCAAAAACGTATGGTAATATTCTTGACATTGGTACCAATTTCTGTATCAGTTACTTTTCTGTTGTCATGATAAAACACCATGACAGAGGTAATTTGTGTAAGAATGGGTTTATTTGAGATTTTGTTTCCAGAGGATTAGTAGTCCCTCCTGGCAGAGACATGTAGCAGAAAACAGAAGGCATGACAGCATGAGTGGGTAGCTGGATGTTCACATCATGAAATGCAAGCATGACAAAGAGAGAGTGAACAGGAAGCAGGGTAAAGCCTTAAGTTCCCAAAGCCTGCTGTATTAGTTACATGTCTGTTGTTGTGATAAAATACCATTGCCAAGGCAACTCATTGAAACTATTGTTTACTTAGCTTTACTGTTCCAAAGGGGAATTTGTTATGGTGAGGAGACATAGTAGCTAGGTGGCAGAAGCAAGATAGTGAGGGCTCATATGTCTTGAACCACCAGCAAGAAGCAGAGAGCATAAATGCAAAGTGGCATGAGCTTTTAAAGACTCAAAGCCTCCTCCAACAAAGCCACACTTTCTAAAAATACCTCCTCCAACACAGCCACATCCTCTAAATCTTCCTTAAACAGTATCATCAACTGGAGAGCAGGTATTCAAATGCCCGAGACTATGGGTGACATGTTGGTGAAATTATTAAGGTCACTCCACGTACTTAAAAGGGAGGTTTGTTAGTGGCATAACTTTAGGGTCCTCTCTTGGCCCCGCCTTGTAGGTGTGACAGTTACCAAAGCCTCAGTGGGGGTTGGAACTTCCAGATCAAAGCTGAAATGGCTACCCAATACAGTGACATTTCTCACTTAAGCCATCACAGGAGGAAATTTGAATAAAAAATGGCATGGAGGTGTCAATATATGTTGAATAGAATATGTTAGAGTGACTATGAAAGTGTAGTATATATACAAATGAAGCATTGCAAAGATAAAAGATGTACCACAAGAGACAGTAATCATAAAATACTATCTCAAAATATTGAGAGAAGAATGTAAATAGGAGCACAATCCAATTATCTAACCAGAAAGGAAGAAAAGGAAGGAAAGAGGGAAGCAATAGCAGAGCATAGAGGAAAAAAAAATATATAATGAAGGATATAAGTTCCAATTGGTAGTAGCTACAATAAATATAAACAGATTGAATAGAACCAGATTCAACAAGCCTGTAGGCCAGTGCTGCAACTAAGACTTATAGGCACATTGCTATTTACACTTTATCCATGGATATTCTTACCTTACAATGGCAAAGTTGAGAGAAAGGAACCATATGGCTCACAAGAGAAAATATCTACTATCTGGCCCTATATAGAAGAAGCATGCACCATCTGCTCTAAAAACACTTTAAAAGACTTTGTAGTTGGATTCATTTAAAAATAAACAAATATCCAGCAAAATATTGCCTAGAGCAACACATTTGGAAGAAAAGAACAGTGTTATTGAAAAGGAATAAGAAGACAAGAAAGGGTAATCTGAGAAAGGTGACTTGGTAGAAGTCAAAGGTAAACTTTTCAATATTAAGAACAAATGGGCACTAAGAAATAATCAAGAAAGTAAAAGAAATATATAAAGAAATGGATATGTTTAATAGTAGAGTTTTGACATTAATTAACTAAAAAGTATGAGTGAATAAGTAAATTAATAAATTACTTGGGGGATTTTAGTACACTCCTCTCAGACTGGTAATTCAGGCAAACATTTAAATGAACACAAGAAAACACATATTTGTTTACATTTAAAATAGTCATTTAGCAAAAAAATGTACTTTTAGTTTCAAGCATTGAAGGAATTTATTAGACTGCTTCCCAGTGTGTATTAAACACATTAAAATTATGTAATTCATTTAACTCAGACTTTTCTTATCTGATCATTTAAGACAGAGAAATAATCATACTTGTACACATTATGTTTTAATGGAAATTTAACATACATTATTATTATTATTTTATGTATATTATTTTAACATATACATTATTATTTTTCATATACATTACTCTGCTTTAACAGAATTTTCACCACAGTATTGCTCTCTATTAGAAGCATATTGACAGTAAGCTCCTATCACAAAATACATCATTGGTTTGATAAACCTTATTAATGCACATGAGGTTGTCCACAGCCAGAAGTCATAAATCAAGATTTAATAATTCCAATAGGTATAACAGACATAGTATAAAAATTCTCTCTAAATTTATATATCTATACCCACAAAGTAATGCTTTTCTCAAACCTCAAGAGAAGCCTTTTATGAAGTAGACACAGTGGTTAAAGTTTCTTTGTATAGCAGAATGTGATTAATATAGAATCTCAGGGCCGATCAAAGTGCAGAGAAGTGTCTGCAGAGTGGTTCACCTCAATGGGACACCGATATAACTCTCCACCCCCACCAAGGCTCAGGGTCCCTCACAGAAGAAGAAGTAGAAAGATTGTGAATGCCAAAGGTCAGGAAGGACTTGGATTGAAAGAGTACCTTCTGGACATAACAAATCACTGTACTCAAGAGCTCATGACATATAAGATCTGCATAAGTTCAAGCCAGTTCAACATTCTAGGATGTAGTGAGAGATTCACAAGCCCCTCCCTTACCTATGATCTACAGACAGTTGATAGCTTCTGAGGAATGAAGAGTCAGTTTTCTTAAGGGTATGGCTCCTGATAGATCCACTACATTCCAGAGGAGTAAGTGAGAAACACAAATTGGACTCAGTGGGTTATAGAACAAAAGAGGACACAAAGTTATGTGGGTAAGGAAATGGGGGTATATCTCAGAAGAATTAGGAGGAGCAGGATGACTATAATCAAAATACATTGTATGAAAATCTCAAAGAATTAATAAAATATCATTAAAAATAAATAAATTCTTCTTTGAAAGTAGGTTGTAGTGTGTAAGTCCAGATAAAAGAAAATGTCATAAATACAGAAATTAATTTAGGACATGGGATTTTAAAAATAAGTCTTCATAATGATGTTTTTGAGTACTAATATTTTCTTTGAGGTTAAATATGATGTTTTCTAGCACATATCTGACATCTCTAGTTAGTGGACTTAAGGATAAAAGCCTAGAAGCTCTTGTATTCACAGTCCAATACCTACAGCAAATTCTTACATCTATCTTCACCTTGAGCATGTCCTCCAAATGAACACAAGGACAACATTCAGTTATTTCTTATGCCTATTTTTCCTCCTATCTTTGGCTTCTTCAATTAGAAATTCAGGCATCCTTATGTGAAGCTTTTGAGAATAATGGAGAAATATTAAATGTGATGATATTTTATTTGTGCTCTAACAAACAAAGCTTGCCTAGGGATTGGAGGAAAAAGCCAGCCACTATATTAAACATAGAGGTCAGGCAATGATAGCACACACCTTTAATCCTAGCATTTGGGAGTCAGAGAGTCATCCAAATAACCATAGAGGCCTGGAGGTCTGTACAGACAGACAGGAAGTGATAGAGCTGGGCAGAAAGAGGAAGTGATGTAGCTGAGCAGAGAGAGGAAGGAAAATGGTAGGGTACAGAAAGGTATATATATATATATATATATATATATATATATATATATATACACACACGTGAATATACCGGAAGTAGCTCTCTCTTGGGCTGAGGATTTCCTAGCAGTAAGAACTTGTGGCTGGCTTGTTCTATTCCTTTGGTCTTTCAGCTTCTACCTCAATATCTGACTCCGGGTTTTTTTTTTTTTTATTAATAAGACCATTTAGCAATTTGTGTTGCAATTAAATCATTATAGGAAAAACTTATGCCATTTTGTAATCAAATACAGTCACTAAATATCATCACAGAATTAGATTCCATTAAATTGTAGCAATAAGTGGTGCATAATAAAAAGCTACAAAAATGGACACCAGCTTTTATACAGATGTAATCTAGCTATGAATCAGTATATTTATATCTCTTTTTTGATATGTTGTGTATTTGCTACCCTTAGAATAATTAATAGCTATGACTTTGATAATCAGAAAAAAATATGGTTTTTAAAAATATATTTTAATTTTAAAAAAAAAGCATGTCATAAAATTAAGGTATTTCTCAGGGCAGTTCTTAATTAGCCCACTTTTTTTTTCAAGAACACAATGGAAAATTCCCACTGGGGTTCAGATGAATTAAAAGGTCCATGGGGGAAGGGAAGAACTAGTTCAATATCTATTTTTAATAATGGTGTCATGGATAATTTCCAATTTCTGATTATAAAGTTAATATAAGCAGAATTTATCAAGGAATATAATACACTTAAATGAGCTAAACTACATAAAATTAAACTCTAATTTTAAACATATAAATAATTCAGATGAAAATAATTCAGGACAGTTCATTTGAATCCTTAAGATTAAAATTTTTAATTTAAATAAATAAAATATATCGTTCCCAACAGAATACTATTTTCCCAGAAAATATAGTTCAGTTTTTACAATGGCAAAAAATAGACTACTGACCTGGTTCTGCTAAATATCTCACTGTGAGCTGGACAAGTCTGAATACAATTATAAATTTATATAGCTAATAAATATGTTTCTTCAGAGAAATCTCCCAAGATACACTGCAATTTTAAAGTTTCTTCCCTGAACAGGCTGCATTTCCTCTTATGCAAAGAAAAGGAGTTTTACTAAATGATCTCTAAGAATTATTTCACTGGACAATTGTCACTCTACAGACATATAAACTCCATGAAAATATCTACATTTTTATGAAATCACCCCAATCTTCTACAGAGCTTCAAAATATTTACTTAAGAATAAATTTGTCCCCATGGAGGAATCTCTTTCACTAGTATTGCCCAGTGACTATATTAAAATATTTTTATAATTACAGAACTCCCAAACATTCTCACTTACAGGAGGGCCTCTTGTGCCACAAAGATCCCTACACAAAAACTTTCCTGACATTTGCAATTTTGCCAAACCTCCAGAGTTCCCGAGACTAAGCTCTTTAAAAACACATCATAATGTACTAATTCACATTATCATTTTGTATTTTACTTATATAGGAACTTTTTACAATGTCCTTATTTGCAAATCACAGGGATGCTTTCTGCTGTTTCAGATGTCTGTAATAACATCAAACACACCATTTTCAAAAGTAGAGGCTAAACATGTGGCACTTGACATTTTACACAAAAAATTAAAGCCACAAAAATATAGTTAATTAATTTAAATTGCATCACAAGTTTCATGTGACGAAATGTTTTCTCTCTTATATAATTGTTTTTCTTTTAAATAGATAATTCCTAATCATTTTGTAATGGTCTTATGTCATCTACTTGAACAGTGCCATAATTATTCTCATAACATCATTGTGACACAAATTTAACATTTTTTTCATTTAAAATGTTCCGCAAAACAAGGACAATGATTCAGAATTAATTAATGCTTTATTAATTATTTTAAAAATTAAATTAGAACTCCTACAATGGCTCTGCAAGTCATATTATCTTTTACTCAACTCAACTGTCACTACTATACCTATTAAGTGAACTAATAATTAGCATTTTACCAATGAAGATGAAATATAAAGTTTTATCGCTTTTGCATATAATTCTCTTTAGCTCATCCCTAAAACTTAAGTATTTAATGATATATTACCTGACATATATTCAAATTTGGGTAATGTATTTCTTTACCTCTTACTCATACTAACTTATTATTTATTAAAGTATATTTAAGGACATATTTTTTAATGTTTTTAATTATAGTATGTTCATCTCTGAGCTGGTATGTGTGTGTGAGTGCTGGTACCCAAGGAGTCCAGAGGAGGGTGTTGGATCCCCTGGAGATGGAGGTACAAGTGATTGGGAGCTGCCTGACAGAGGTGCTAGAAACCAAACTCAGATCCTTTGCAAGAACAGAACCTCATGCATGAGGCATACGGCACTGTGCTCTTATAAAAACTACATCATGATGTATCAATGGTATTCTGTTGATTATCAAGAATAGAGTGGATGTCCTGTCCTGTAAGTAAATTTGTTTCCCTTATCATTCAAGTTAGCAGCTGCTATTTCTATTTTGAGAAAATTGTTCTCATGTTCTTAACTGCTGAGCCATCTCTCCTGCCTTATTAAAGTATATTATCAGATGCAACAAATTTAATAAAAGAGTTAGTATTTTAATATTAATAGTATTAAATTAAATAGTATTTTAATATTAAACAGTTCTTTGTAGTACTAAATTCTAATGGTTAAGAAAAGTGTTTCAGCCGGGCGTTGGTGGCGCATGCCTTTAATCCCAGCACTCGGGAGGCAGAGCCAGGCGGATCTCTGTGAGTTCGAGGCCAGCCTGGGCTACCAAGTGAGCTCCAGGAAAGGCACAAAGCTACACAGAGAAACCCTGTCTCGAAAAACCAAAAAAAAAAAGAAAAGTGTTTCCTTTTTTATTTAAAAAAAAGTTTTTTTTTTAATTTTACATACCAATCCCAGTTCCCCCTCCCTCTCCTGCCTCCCCACCTTCCCCCATTCCACTCCTCAGAGAGGGTAAGGCCTCCCTTAGGGAGTCAACAAAGTCTGGCATACTAAGTTGAAGCAGGACCAAGCCCCTCCCCACTGTGCTAAGGCTGAACAAGGTATCCCACCCTAGGGGAATGTGTTCCAAAAAGCCAGTTCATGCACCTGAGATAAGTCCTGGTCCCACTGTGTATCTGATGTTTTCTCCAGTCCTGTCCTGCCCAGTACAGCCCCACGGACCCTGCAGCTGCTTATAAAACAATCACTCAGAAGTTTATATTAATTAAAACTACTTGGCCATTATCTCAGGCCTACCACTGACTAGCTCTCACATTTAAACTCATCCCATTTCTGTTAATCTATATGTTGCCACATATTCCGTGGCTTTACCTGTATGCCATTACAAGCTACTCCCTGGATGGTGGACTGGTCTGCTTACTCAGCCTTCCTCTTCCCAGAATTCTCCTTGTCTGCTTATCCCACCTATACTTCCTGCCTGGCTACTGGCCAATCAGCTTTTTATTTATCAACCAATCAGAGCAACACATTCACAGCACATAGAACATCCCACAGCACCACTGCCAGGGTCTCCCCAAACAGATCTAGCCACATAACTGTCACCCACATTCCAAGGGCCTAGTTTGGTCCTGTACATGTTACCCAGCTGACAGGCCAGAGTTCATGAGCTCCCAGCTTGTGTCAGCTGTCTCTGTGGTTTTCCCTATCATAATCTTGCTCCTGTGATCCCTCTTTCTGCTCTCCAACTGAAGTCTAGAAGCTCAGCCCAGTGCTTGGTTGTGGATCACTGCATCTGCTTCCATCAGTTACTGGATGTAGGTTCTATGATAACTACTAGGGTAGTCACTAATATAATTATAGGGGAAGGTAAGTTCAGGCACCCTCTCCATTGTTGCTAGGAGTCTTAGCTGGTGTCATCCTCATGGGATTTCCCTAGCACTAGGTTTCTCCCTAACCCCCAAGAAAAAATGTTTCTTGATTGCTAAATGTTAATTTTAATAGACATAAACATTACATATAATAGACATATACATTCTTGTATAATTTTGAATTCCAGAAATTTAAAAGCACCCACTTATAGGAATCTTAGGGACATATAAGAGACAATAAATATGAATCTAGCAACTCTAAGTCCAAGATGCTGTGTTTCTTGGCAATCTTCCTCAGCATCCCCAGAAAATGTTGGTAATACGAAATTTAAGACACTTTTCATAAGAAAACAAATGCCCAAAGAAGAGAAAGTTCTTAAGAAGAAGCATAGGATGACTGGATAGCCCACCCTCAATACATACATTTTTAAAAGCATTCATAAAAAGAGGCTCCACAGTTTCATCTGATTAATGCATTAAACTCCAAGTACAGGAACTCAAGATCATGCAATAAATGGGATCATAATTACTCCAACCATGCTTATATAGCATGATAGATGAAGAATAGGATAACTGCAATAAAACAACTTAGTTTTAGAAAACAAGAGTGACATAAAATAAAATATTAATTGTTCTATATAATATATCATTCTTGGTTATCTGGAATAGAGTGGGTGTCCTGCCTTATGAGTGAATTTGGTTCTCTTATCATCAAAGCTGTCTACTGCTATTTCTATTCTGAGAAAATTTTCTTCATGAATTTTCCTACAAAGTCAAATATATGATGATCATTGTCCAGATTTTTCTTCCAGGTTTGTCACTGATGTATGACTCTGCTTACTATTAGTACAAGCCTATATAACAAGACATCAGGAATCTCGGATAAGATTTCTGTGTCCTTGGCAGCATAGCACATGTAAATTCACTAGGCTTTCAGCCTATTAACTTTTAATCTATTCTACAGGCTAGCAACCCTAACCAGAGATCTTTTCAAGCCACAGTCTTTAAATCAGAGATTATCATTTCCTGGACATTCTAAGCATTCTATTCATCTAAAAATTGACTACTGTGACATTCATAAAGGCAGCAAGAAGAACTAACTTTCTCCAACATTCTAAATCTTCCTCTAATTATATATTCTATATAAAAGCATGATGAGTCCTAAAGGAAAATATAAAGTATTTTAACCAAAAATGTCTTTTAATCATACAGTGTAACAGGTAACAGGTATTAACTACCCATTGTGCATGTATTCATTTAATAATACTTGCTGAAGACCAAGAAACTAAATCCACCATTG
>CABHPR010148691.1:0-28288 GCA_902168415.1 Peromyscus melanophrys
TTATGCAATCAGAATTTAAATTTAAATTACACAGGACTAACCACTTATGTTGGGAGCAGTGTCACTGGACTCATTATTATGTTTCTTCCTCCTTGGATCATTTTTAAGAATGGGAGATACAGGACTTGGCAATGCTAGCTGGTTGGTTTTACTTGAAACAGCTACCAAGGTTTTTTGTTGTTGTTGTTATTGTTTTGTTGTTATGTGTTTAGGGGTGAAAGTTCCAAAGATGACTATTTCAGAGAAGCTCACAGCATTAAAAAATGATATTAAGTACAGTGCACTGGGTAAAGGCACCTGGTATCAATTCTGACAACCTAGTTTTATCCCTGGGATTTATATGGTGGAAGAAGAGGACCCCTACAGGTTGTGTGTGTGTGTGCGCACGCGAAAAAAAAAAAAATCAATGTAATTACTCCTATAGGTTTTCAGTTTCATTTATCAGCACTGCAACTTAAACTGTTTCAATATATCTTTTTTTTTTCTTTTCTTTTCTTTTCTTGCTGCTGTTATTTTGTTTTTTTGAGACAGAGTTTCTCTATGTTATAACTCTGGATGCCCTGGAACTCACTTAGTAAACCAGACATCTGCTTGCTTCTGCCTCAAAATATAAAGTACATGTGTTAAACTAAGCGATGAGTTTTCCGGCCTCAGAACATCATATGAAACAAAATGGTCAGTAAAAACTAACCAAAAATCTTCCAGCTTTCTCTACGATAGGTACTACCTCAGGAAGAAAAAACAGGAAAAAAACCAATCAATTCTATCTGGACAAAACAACAAGGGATGAAACAAAAGTACAAGAAATGGTGCAGTCCAACGTACAGTATGGCTCGTTAAGGAAGGGAATGGCTCAGTTGCCTTTAGCCTACTGGCTATGGGTAAGATAGGACCTCTGTTGGTATTTTCTGTATCAAACACACAGATTGCAAGCCCAGTGCCACCTTGAGATCTTTGGCAGCAGTTAACTCTGGGGGACACTCACCAACCTAAGACAGAGCACCTGTGTGGCCTGGGCAGGCGTCTCCATGACGGGTAAGGTGACCTGCTGACATCCCACGCAACCCAAGTCAGAAGCTCATTTTTTTAATAAAAGGGGAACCTGTAGGGCCCTGGCCCCCGTTTTTGGGTAACTGCTGCCTTGTTTGCACACCTTGACCTTGATATCCTCCCTATGCTAATTCCCTGCCAGGTTCCACCCTCCTGAATGCTTAAGAGAAGTTCCTTGTCTGTGTATCCTGAATATTGGGCGTTAACAGATTAGAAGCAAGATTGTAAAACATCAGTAGCGAACTTCTGCCCTCCGGAGTCCTCCCATTGTGCTGTAAAAGACCTCCTCCCCCTTACAATAAATGACATTCGGCATTTAAAATTAAAATATATATATTTTATATATATTTTAAATATATATAAAATTGAATGAGCCGGGCGGTGGTGGCGCACGCCTTTAATCCCAGCACTCAGGAGGCAGAGGCAGGCAGATCTTTGAGTTCGAGGCCAGCCTGGGTTCCAGGAAAGGCGCAGAGCTACACAGAGAAACCTTGTCTCGAAAAACCAAAAAAAAAAAAAAAAAGAATGAATACTGCGAATGTAATCTATGAATACCACAAATGTGATTAATATCATGAGTGTAATTAATGAATATCATGAGTGTAATTTAAAAAATAAATAAATAAATAAATAAAGAGAAAGAAAGAAAGAAAGAAAGAAAGAAAGAGAAAGAAAGAAAAAAAAGAAATAGTGCAGAAACACTCCTGGAGCTTAACTTGTTCTATGGACACACTCCAAGACACATCTGCTTACCGGAGTTGAAGGCTGAGGAGGCAGCAATGGTGCTGTTGGAGTAGGAACAGAGGCTGCTGTGCTCTGCTGTGAGCGAGGCTGTTGCTGGGACTGGTCAGCAGAAGAAGCAGCAGGAAGTGAAGGCTGCACTTGGGGAGGAAGGTGTGTTGGTGGTGTAGGTGTCTGTCTAGATGGGGGATGGAGAGCTTGGGGCTGTGGCCCAGGTGGCATGGCAGGTGGTGTGGGAACAGGTGCTGGAACTGCTGTTGCTGGTGGCTGCTGAGTACCTATGCTTGGGGGAGTGTGGTGAGGCGTAGGGGTACGACTAGGAACAGGAGAAGGCGAATTCTGATGAGCTGGCTGAGGCAGAGTGGAACAGTGGATATGGCTCCCTTGAGACCCTGGAGGCATTATAGGAGAGTTCACTGGGCAGGAAGAACTGGACATTTGTGCCTGTTAAAATGAAAAAAATATATATGGTATTTACAAAGGTAAGGCATATATTATTTAGGACACAAAGTGATTATTAACAAAGAACAATACCAAACTTCTTTATTTCTGAGATGTGGTCTCAGTATGTAGACCTAGCTAGCCATGAACTAACAGATATCCATCCAACTGCCTCTGTTTCCAGGAGTAAGGATTAAAGGTATGCATACCTGGACACAATAAGTTTTCAAAGATGAAATGAAAGAGGGGACCTTTCAAAATCATACAGGTTAGAAACAAACTGTTTCTGAACATCATTGGATGCCACACTTGTGAAAACTGGTATCAGCAGGAAATATTTGCCATTGAAGCCTGGAAACCTGAGTGCAATCCCCAGATCCCACATAAGGGGAGAAAGAGAGAACAGACTATGCACTACTGTCCTGCATGTGTATACCAGCACACATGCACACTAAGACATAAATTGGATTAGTAAAATCATACTTGAGACACTGGTGCTTGACCACTGGAAGGAGCCAAAGGCATGTTTGTTACATTCATTCCTTGAGATGGAAACTGAGTCTGGGAGAGGAACTGGTTCTGGCTGGAAGCCTGCTGCATTCGAGGTCCATAGCCCATAGGCTGAAGAAAAACGAAACAAAACAAAAAACAAACCATAGAGTACCAATTGCTTCATTACAATTTTTCTACTATTATAATTAGCGATTACTCTTGTTCTGCTATCCAGATGTTTGAGTAGAGAAAGGGAAAAGACAATAGTTTGTGGAGGAGAAACTAACTACTTAAAAGCCAAGAATAACAGGCTCATAACTACTAACATATCCCTCAAGAAACAAAGAGTGAAGGGCCAGAGGATGTTTTCATGGCAAACATTATCTAGAACTCTGACAAGAAAGAAGCAACTAATTATTTTCTTCCTGCTAGACAGTGAATTAACAACTTTGTGAACTCTTTGCTTTTACTACTGGTGCTCTAGCAGCACAAACTTAAGACTACTAAAAAGGACAAAAACAAGTAAAAATCACATGAATACTGGCTAATGTGGTATTCATGGTCTGTAAATGTGCTAATAATACTGTTATACTTCCTTTCTAAAATTGCCCCACGTGAATCCAAACCTTTAATAAAAGGAAATATGGAGAACTAAAAGACAGAAATGTAATCTAAAAAGCCACTTCTATCAATTAAAAAGGACAAGACTCTTAAACATGGCAGATTCATGAGATCTAACATGAATGCTGAAGAACTCCAAAGAGATTCTTGCAACAGTGGCATCCATGCCTTCCAGGTACAGGAAAGCAGGATAAGCAGGATAGAGTGGATATGGAAAGCTGGTTGAGTGACAGAGTTTGCAGCTGGGGGGGGGGGGGGGGCGGTGTGCACACCTCTAATCCCAGAACTTGGGGTGGCAGAGACAGGCAGATCTCTGAGTTCGAGGTCAGCTTCTTTCACAGAGTGAGTTGCAGACAGAGCAGTTACACAGAGAAACTCTGTCTTGTAAAACAAAACGAAGAAAAGGAGCAACAAGACGCTTAGAATCTAGGAAGCAACTACTCCTTCATCACCCTTGCAAAAGACAGTTCTCTGCTTGGAGGAGCAAGGACCTGCAGCAAAGTATAAAAGCTGCTAAATACTGAAATTCCAAATATGGGACACTACCTGATTCTGTCAGCTTTAGTATTTATTGCTTTTTTGTTAACAATTTTATTATACACACACACAAACACATACACGTCTCTGTGAGTGTTTGCCACATATGTGGATGCCTTCAGAGGCCAAAAGAAGATATCAGATTACCCATAGCTGGAAATACAGGCAGATTGGGCTGCCCAACATAGGTCCAGGCAACTGAACCCAGGTCTTCTGGAAAAACCAGCAGATGTTCTGCGCCAGTATCATCTCAAGTCATATCCAGCTTAGTATTATAATCTTAAAGAAAGTATGAAATGGGGTTGGAGAGATGGCTCAGCAGATAAGAGCACTGGTTGCTCTTCCATAGGACCCAGGTTCAATTCCCAACACCCACAAGGCAGCTCACAACTGTAACTCCAGTTCCAGGGGATCTGATACCCTCATACAGACATACATGCAGGCAAAACCCCAATGTACATTAAATAAATAATTTTGTTTGTTTGTTTGTTTGTTTTTTCGAAACAGGGTTTCTCTGTTTAGTTTTAGGGCCTGTCCTGGATCTTGCTCTGTAGACCAGCCTGGCCTCAAACTCACAGAGATCCTCCTACCTCTGTGTCCCGAGTGCTGGGATTAAACGAGTGTGCCACCAACGCCTGGCTAGATAAATAAATTTTTAAGAAAGTTTAAGAAAAAGTATGAAAGTAATTTTGGCTATAAACCCTTAAGTGTTCAATAAGTTAAAATACCATGTTATTCATTAGGAGTATTCTTAACTATATTGGAAACTATGACACATATGAATTCAACTAGACTTTGACATATAGTGTCATTATTCAGCCATTAATTGACTAACTACAGAATTGTATTTATTTATGATATGACGACATCTACTTTCAAAATTACACTTGTTTGGATCCACATGCCACAGCAGGAATGGGGAGGTCAGAGGACTATTTATAGGAATCAGTTCTCTTTTTGTACCAGATGAATCTAGGAGAGTGTATGCAGGTCATAAGTCTTGGAACAAGTGTCATTTTTAACCGAGCTATGTACCTCGGCCCAAGCAATTTTTAAAAATTGCATTTATGTATATATGCATCTTCCCCCGAGACAGGGTTTCTCTGTGTGCCTCAGGCTGGCCTTGAACTCCGAGATCTGCATGCCTCTGCCTCATGAGTGCTGGGATTAAAAGCAAGCTCCATCACCAACTAACTGCAGGAGTAACTCAACAACTGAAATTTCCTTTTTGCTTTGATTTTTAAAATTTGAGGTGTGTAAGTCTGCAAGTAGATGGATACTAGGTAGGCACTGTGTTAATATGAATGAGAAACATTTCCAATAGGCTTGGGCATTTAAACACTTTGTCTCCAGCTAGTGGTGCTAATTGGGGGAGACTATGAAATCTTCAGTAGGTGCAGCCTTTCTGGAGAAAGTATGTCAGGTGTGGGCTGAGTTTATAGCCTTATTAATTCCCTTTCAGTTCAACCACTCTGTTCCTTGTTTGTGGCTGAAATGTGCTCTCTCAGATTCCTGCTCCTACTGGCACACCTTGCATACCATTATGACTATCTAGACCCAGGAACCGTAAGCCAAAATAAAACTATTCCTTCAGCTGCTTTTCATCATCATATTTTATCATAGCAACAGGAAGGTACCTTCCACTTTCTCTCCATATTAGTTTTCTTTTAAAAATTTATTATTACCATTTTTTTTAAATATATTATGTGCAAGTTTTCCTTGCATGTATATATGTGCACACATGCATGTCTAGAAGCCACAAGAGGGTATCATATTCCCCAGAACTCTATTTAGAGATGGTTATGAACCACCGTATGGGATGCTGGCACAACTGAACCTGAATGCTATGCAAGAGAAACAAGTGTCCTCCATCTCATTTTAGAGACAGAGTCTCATACTGAACCTAGAATTCACATTTTGGGCTAGCCTATGAGCTCCAGGGAATCACCACGTTTAGCAATGGAGTTATAAGTGTGTGCCACCATAGCCTGGCATTTATGAGCTGCTGGGGATATGGATGCAGTTGCTTATGCTTTCACACCATCTCCCCAGCACCTCTGTGTGATTTTCAGGCAAAACAGAAACAAAATGAATTATGGTGCATTTTAATTTCTGCCATTCCACTTCTTTTTGTATTTAGCCCAGTGTGATAGCACACACCGTTAATTCCAGCACTCTGGAAACAGGAAGAAGAGACAAGTGGATTTCTCAGTTTGAAGTCAGGCTGGTCTACATAAAGAGTTCTAGGATGGTTGGGGCTAAATAGTGAAATTCTGTGTTAAAAACAAAAAAATGAACTTATTCCCATCTATAAATAGATACATACCCCTTAACTGGAATTTGGTGTGTTTTTTGGTGTTTTAGGTACCAACCCAGTCTTGTACAGGTTAAACAAGTGCTACATCGCACAGCATATATTCAGCTGTAACTATGTCATATTAAAGACCAAACACAACAAAACTGTAGTATTAAAAAGGTCTCAGGCTGTCAAGATGAGTCACAAGTAAAGGAACTTGTCACCAAGCTTGACAATCTTGACTTTGACCCCTGGAACACATATGGAAGGACAGAGCTGGTTCCTGTAAGTTGTACTTAACTCAGACTTCTGAATGAACAAGGAAAAGACACACAATTACTCATAGAATACAATGTTCTGCTTAGACAGACACAAACGTTAGTGGTTTTTTTGAGACAGGGTTTCTCTGTTTTATAGTCCTGGCTGTCCTCGAACTCTACCTGCTGTGTGCTGGGATTAAAGGCACGTGCCACCACCACCGCCTGGCTGGACATTAGTGTTTTTGAAGTAATAACAAAGAAAGAGATTTTTTTTAAAGGTGTATAGGCAAACTAACCGGATTTAGTGACCCAGACTGTGCCAACTGTCCATGGTGCTGAAGAGGAGAGGGTTGCCGGGGTCCAATAGGGGGCTGAGGCATATTCATCTGCCCAAACTGATTCAAACCTGTGAACACATGCAAAATATTACATTTCAATAATGTTGCTGAAGTTAATAACAAGACATAAGTTTTAAAGTGCAATTCTTCTCATTTGCCCAGGAACAACAAAATAATATTGAAACCCTGAATCAATTTGTTTCAGTCACAACAGCCAAGCAAAGTCATTATTGCCTGCATATATGTCTATATGAGGATGTCAGGTCCCCTGGAACTGGAGTGACAGTGTGGGCAACAGCTGGGAATCAAACCAGTGTCCTCTGGAACAGCAGCCAGTATACTTAAGCGCTGTGCTATTTCTCCAGCTTGGAGCAAAGGCATTATTACTAAGTTACTGAACTAAATTTACAACATGTAGTAAATTACTACATTGTTAGTCAATTTTGAAATAGTATCACTCTATAGTGCTGGCTAGCCTGGAACAGTCTTGAACTCATGGATGAACACCTGCCCCCACCCCCAAATGCTCAGACCCAGTCAATAAACCGATGATGATTATTGTACTGATTTTTTTTGAGACAGGGGTTCACGATGTAGTTCCAGCTAACCTGGAATTTACCATGTAGAACAGGCAGGCTTTGAACTCACAAGAGTTCTATCAACCTGCCTCTGACTCTACAGTGCTAGGATTAAAGGTGAGCACTATCATGCCTGGCAATTAGTTGGTTTTCAATGGGTGCTTGCTTACTTACTATGATCTACTCTTGGATCTGTCAGCCAACCTATTCATTGTCCCTTCCTTGATGATTTCCAATACAAGAGATTTTCAAATTTCCAAAGCAGATAATTATGGGATTTGCTGATGAATTAAATCAGGAACTAGGGTCAAGTGTCTGTTTTACATCAGGGACTCTTATAATCAACTATGTATTTTTTCAAAATGTACCGGGTTGTGGAGTTATCCGAGGCATCATCTGGTTTGGCACACTGCCACGGATCATAGCTGGATCAGGTAGTGGACCATCTGGAATGGAAGTCAGAAATAATAGTTAGATATCCCCTTGCTTCTTGAAAACAACGAAATCCCATGAAATATTAGTAATAGCTTAGAGAATCTCTAGCCTCAGTCTCAAAGAACAAAGGCTTCAACTCGACAAGAGTAAGAGCAGCAAGCCTCCATATTATATTAGACCATTCATTCTGTGCCTCTTAAAATATATCATTGAGGCTGAGTGTGGTGGTGCACGTCTTTAATCCCAGCACATGGGAGGCAGAGGCAGGTGGATCTCTGTGAGTTCGAGGCCAGCCTGGTCTACAGAGTGAGCTCCAGGACAGGTTTCAAAGCTACACAGAGAAACCCTGTCTCGAAAAACAAAACAAAAAACAAATATATGTATTTATATTTATATATAAATAAATTTTAAATGAGGTTAAAATATAAATACATTAATTTTGGTATCTTCTTGGATTCTTCTTCCAAGGTTTCAAAAAGGTACAGAGAAAGAATAGTGTTGCTGGGCCAGTAAGAAGTTACTTTAGAACCTGGCAACCTGAGTCTGATATCCAGGATCCACAGAGTGGAAGTACATGCCTTTAATTCCAACATCTGGGAGGCAGAGGCAAGCAGATCTCTGAGCTCAAGGCCAGCCTGGTCTCCATAGTGAAACCCTGTGTGGTGGTTTGAATGAGAAGAGCCCTATGTGCTCATATGTGAATGCTTTGGCCTCCAGAGAGTGAACTATTTGGTAAAGCCTAGGAAGTATGGCCTTGTTGTAGTAAGCATGGTCTCACTGAAGAACGTGTATCACTAGGCGTAAACCTTGAGGCTTCAAGTCTCTCTCTGCCTGTGGATCTGAATGTGAAGCTCTCAGCTACTGTTCACTCCAGTACCACAAGTTTGCTTCCCACCATGATGATTGTGGACTAACCCTTTAAAACTGTCATATACACAGTGAAAACACCTAAGCTTGGCTGGGCAGTGGTGGCACATGCCTTTAATCTCAGGACTCGGGAGGCAGCGTCAGGCAGATCCCTGTGAGTTCAAGGCCAGCATGGACTGCACATCGAGATCCAGGACAGGCACCAAAACTACACAGAGAAACCCTGCCTGGGCGGTGGGAGTGGGGTGGGGGAGAAGAGAAAGAAAAAGCAAAGAAAAACATGTAAGCTGCCATTTCCTAGGTGTTACAACTTCAAAGGCTTTCTTGGGCAAAGAAAATAATAGTAATTATCAAGATACATCAATATCATACCTATAAACCTTATATTTTTCCAAGTTTTAAAAAGTAGAGGTATAATTTTATTCTATATTTTTTTTTCTTCAAGACAAGGTTTCTTTGTGTAGCCTTGGCTGTTCTGGAACTTCCTCAGTAGACCAAGCTGGCCTTGAAATCACAGAGATCTGCCTGCCTCTGCCTCCAAGTGCTGGGATTAAAGGTGTGCACCACCGCCGCATGCTTTCTTTTCTTTATATTAAGTATAATAAAAAGTACTTACTAGTAGTCATTCCTGGTTGTTGCTGTCCCATGTTAGGCCCAGCGTTCATAGAAACTGGAACCATGCCAGGAGCACTTGGTAGCATGTTCTGTTTCTGTAGTCTAGTCCTCCGTTTCTCTTCTAGTTCTTTCTGAATCTTATAGATCTTCTCAGCTAGGAGGTGGTAATACTCCGCCTTGAAATAAAATTTAAGTTAGAAAGAGGAAAAAACAGGAACTGAATAACAGAAAAACTGGACCAAGACCAAATACTGGTTTCATTTAAAATGCAGACAAGAACTAAAATTGGCTATAAGAGAGGCAGACAGACCTCTGAGTTTGAGGCCAGCCTGGTCTACAAAGTGAGCTAAAGGACAGACAGGGCTACACAGAGAAACCCTGCCTTGAAAAAACGAAGGAAAACCAAAAACAGGCAGGAAAGTATGAAGACTCTAGTGTATCTAAGTCATCAATAAATGAACTCATACTTGCAATAACATGTGACTAGTAATTTTACTATGACATCACAAAATAAAATTAACTTCTGTGACTGTATTTACAAAATACAAA
Source organism: Peromyscus melanophrys (assembly GCA_902168415.1). Lineage (NCBI taxonomy): Eukaryota > Metazoa > Chordata > Mammalia > Rodentia > Cricetidae > Peromyscus > Peromyscus melanophrys. The sequence goes on from CABHPR010148691.1 coordinate 9,821, forward strand.
CTGGCAATTTATAAAGTACAGAAAGAATGACCTACATTTTACTACTTTTTTTTTTTTTAAATGTTCATTGGTTTCTTTGCCTGCATGTATGTCTGTGTGAGGGTGTCAGAAGCCCAGGAACAGGAGTTAAAAACAGGTATGAGCTGTCATGTGGGTGCTAGAAATTGAACCTGGGTCCTCTGAAAAAGCAGCCAGTGCTCTTAACGCCTGAGCCATCTCTCCAGCTCTTACCACCAATTTTTTGGTTTTTCGAGACAGGGTTTCTCTATGTAGTTTTGGTGCCTGTCCTGGATCTCGCTCTGTAGACCAGGCTTAGAGATCTGCCTGGCTCTGTCTCCCTAGTGCTGAGATTATAAAGGTGTGCGCCACCACTGCCCAGCACTACCTGTGGCTGGAGTTTTCTCCAGTCCTGCCCGGCCCGCAGCTGCTCAGACCCAAATAAACACACAGTCGCTTATATTAATTAAAACTGTTTGGCCTAATGGCTTAGGCTTCTTGCTAGCTAGATTTTACACTTAAATTAACCCATAATTCTTAGTTATGTTTAGTCATGTGGCTTGGTACCTTTTCCCAGTTCTGCCTTTACACTTGCCTTCTCTGTGTTTGGCTGGTGACTCCTGACTCAGCCTTCCTGTTCCCAGAATTCTCCTCTCTCTTTGTCCAGCCTATACTTCCTGCCTGGCTACTGGCCAATCAGCACCTTATTTATTAACCAATCAGAGCAAAACATTCACAGCATATAGAGCGATAGCCACAGCATTTTTCTTTTTTTTTCAAAAAGAAAGGTTTTAACTTTAACATAGTAAAATTACATATAACAAAAATCAAGCAAGAATTACAGTTATAATATATAGTCTATTTATAATATCTAGTCTATTTGTATTTGGCAAAATTAAAGAAGATATCCTATCTATCCTATATTTGTGAGTTTAAGGTGTCATATCTAACTTATCTTTTATCATAACTAAGGAAATTATAACTATCTCCAACTACATCAAAGACCTCAGAAGGATATAATATTACCTAAGAAATGGGAGAAGGACACAAGCAACTTTTGGGAGTCTTGCAAAGGTAGACAGAGACAGCTGGCAGCCTGGACAGTCCACCAATTTTTTTTTTTTTTTTTTTTTTTTTTTTGGAGACAGGGTTTCTCTGTGTAGCTTTGCGCCTTTCCTGGAACTCACTCTGTAACCCAGGCTGGTCTCAAGCTCACAGAGATCCACCTGGCTCTGCCTCCCTAGTGCTGGGATTAAAGAGTGCTGGGATTAAAGGCATGCGCCACTGCCTCCTTAGACCAATTCTTAAACATTCAATTTAATGCAAAGAAAATACTGCTTGACATAAATATCAATAAACTGATTCACCACATTCTATAGAAGACATCACAAAACCACTAACAATAAGCTGCTTTTCAAAGTAAGTCCCACACGAACATAATGTATTACAAGAAAATGTAAACTGGACATGGTAGCACACACTTTTAATCCCAGCACCAGGAAGGCAGAGGCAGGCAGATCAGAGTTTGAGGCCAGCCTGATCTACAGTTAGTTCCAGGATAGTCAGGGAACTCAAAGAAACACTGTCGGGTGTGTGTGTGTGTGTGTGTGTGTGTGTGTGTATGTGTGTAAGAGAGTCTGAGAGACAGAGGCTGATAAAATAAGAAGAGGTAAGATAATTTATATACACTTAAAGACATTGCTCTGCTAGCACTTGAGAAATAAAGACAGGAGGACCAAGAGTTCATTCAAGTCTAGCCTCCACCAACTTTGAGACTAGCAAATTTTACTTCCAACTTTGTCTCAAACAAAATGAACTGCTTTGTTATTCTGACTGTTCAGTACTAGGAAGATGGAATAGTAAAACTATAGAGAATCCTCTCAAGAAAACCAGCACTGTTTGTTCTGTTGTAGGAGACAAGAAAATTTATGTGGTTTTTTTTTTTTTTTTTTTTTGAGAGAGACAAGTTCTCAGTATATGGCCTCCAATTCATACAGACCTGTATGCCTCTACCTCCAGAGTACTGGTATTAAAAGTATGCACCACTGCCGGGAGGTGGTGGCACACACCTTTAGTCCCAGCACTCAAGAGGCACAGGCAGGTGGATATATCTGTGAGTTAGAGGCCAGCCTGGTCTACAGAGCAAGTTCCAGGACAGGCTCCAAAGCTACACAGAGAAAATGACTCCACAAACAACAACAACAAAAAAGTATGCACCACCAAACCTTACCAAGACAAGAGAATTTAAAACTCAGTTGTTGCAGATTATTTTAAGATTGTTACATTGCTTATGCTGTGGAATATTTGTTTAATGATGTAAAGATATGTTGTATTCTTTTATGTTGCACTTGTTTAACTTTGTGAAGCTGTGATACTTTGCTTGTCTAAAGCACCTGACTTCTCTAATAAATACAGGAACGGCCAATGGCAAGGCAAGAGAAAGGATAGATGGGGCTAGCAGGCAGAGAGAATAAATAGGAGTACCTGGGGAGAAAAGAGGACTACAGGGGTCAGCCATCTAGCTACATAGCAAGTCACAAAGAAAAAAGTAAAGAAAGGTATACAGAAACAGAAAAAGATAAAAGCACAGAGACAAAAAATAAGATGGGACAATTTAAGTTAAGAAAAGCTGGCTAGAAATTAGCCAAGTTAAGGCTGGATTCATAAGAAAGAATAAGTCACTGTGTGTGATTTATTTGGGAGCTGGGTGGCGGGCTCGCCAAAGAGCAACAAGTAGTCAACAGACCCACTTCAGAAAAGAGAAAAATTTCTTGCTCACTCTATTGTTTGCAGATTCATACATGTCCCCTTCTACTTTACGAGCATATGCAACAAGGTTTTCCATCCGTCGGTCTTTTAAAGCAGCAGGATCCGGAGTGGGAAATATGGCTTGAACACTGGAACATAAAACAGTACCACTGTAATAACATGTCAGCTTTACATACATTCACCACAGTAAAACATCATACTGTGAAGTTTACCCTAACCAATATTGACATGGTCCATTCACAAAATATAAAATTCTCATTCTTTTTCTGAAGTTGTTCATTTCATTAAGTCTCAACTGTATTTTATTTAGTAGGTGTTTTACCTGTATGTCTCCATCATGAGTGGGCAGTGCCCACAGAAGGCAGAAAATGGGATCATATACAATAGGACTGGAGTTACAGACAGCTGTGACCTGACATGAGGGTAGGCTGGTTTAGAACTTGGGTCCTTGTCTCAGCAGCCAGCGTTCTTAAGCCATCAATCCAGACCCCCAAATACTGTACTTTTCAAAATTTACCAACAGAACAATATCTGCCTAGTTTTGCTCTTCTCTAGTGGTGTGCCTAATTTTGACCATGTTCATGATCAGTTCTGTGTAGCACTGGCTATCCTGGACCTCACTTTGTAGACCAGGATAGCCTTGAACTCACAGAGATTTGCCTGCCTCTGACTCCTGAGTGCTGGAATCAAACGCCTATGTCACTACGCCCATCAAACGTTTTTATTAAAGGAAAGTTGATGTTACAATATAAAGCAATATTAACTTAAATTTTTTTTAATGTTAATCAAAAAGTTCTTATAATCATGAAAAGTAACCCCATAAAAATACTTTCTGGAGGGCTCGAGCGACCACTTAGTGATTCAGAGCACTTTCTGTTCTTTCAGAGGAATCAAGCTTGTCTCTCAGCACCAGTATCAGGCAGCTCTAGTGGATCAAACACTCTTCTACCTCCCCATGCACCATACCCACACAGCATAAACTCATACAAAAACATATAATCATGAATTAAATACTCTCAAGTTGTACTGTGCCACATAAACAGAGAAAACCGGACTTTTCTTCCAGTATCACGAGCCTTTAGACATTTCTGCTCTTTTAAATTTTACTTTATTAAAACAAAACCCAACAATTATTCAAAAAAAATTTTAAGAACTTATAAAGAAGGAGCAAAAAGAAAGCAATTTTGCTATCATAGAAGTTTCTCACTCTAAAGTTGGGTGTGGTAATCACAGTACTCAGCAGGCAGAGGCAGGAGGATTTCCCAAAACTCAAGGCTAGCCTGGTCTGCATATCCAGTTCCAAGACAGCTAGGGCTACAAGAGACTCTAACTCAAAATACAAAGAAACAGTTTCCCACTGCAGTAATTCTCTGTAAAATATGTAGCAACAGGATTTTATTCCATTTTAAAAATGTGTGTGATAACTTGCATAAGTTTATACATGCATGTGCAGGAGCCCTTGCATCCCCAAATGTCTGATCCTCTTTTGCCTCATCACCACACCTAGTTCATGTGGTGGTGGCAATCACACCAGGGTTTCACGCACCCTGGGCAAGTACTCTGGCAACAGTGCCAGATTCAAAAATCAAAATTTTTATTCAAATTGTTTAATTTATTGTTTGTGGGTGTAAGGTACAGCACTAGTGTGAAGGCCAGTGCATATCTTCAGGAGTCAGTTTTCCCCTTTCTACCATGTGAGTTTAGGGGTGGACTTGATGGTAAGAGCCTTTAGTCACTGACCCATCTTACAAGCCCTAAGTAACTAAAAATTAGTTACTATTTCCTGAAACTGGGCAGATAATTTATATGTTAATGATGAAAGCCTTGTAAAATAACATTAAGAAAGATGGAGAAGAAGAAAGCAAAGAATAAAATAGAATCAAGAACCAGGCATGGTGTGCTGTGGGATGTTCTGTATGGCAAATGTGTTGCTAATAAAACACTGATTGGCCAGTGGCTAGGCAGAAAGTATAGGCAGGACTAACAGAGAGAATAAAAAGAGCAGGAAGGTGGAAGGAGACGCTGCCAGACACTGCTAGCTGCCGCCAGCCACCGCCAGGACAAGCAGCATGTAAAGATGCCGGTAAGCCACGAGTCATGTGGCAAGGTATAGATTTATAGAAATGGATTAATTTAAGATATAAGGACAGTTAGTAAGAAGCCTGCCACGGCCATACAGTTTGTAAGCAATATAAGTCTCTGAGTTTACTTGGTTGGGTCTGAGCGGCTGTGGGACTGGCAGGTGAAAGAGATTTATCTTGACCGTGGGCCAGGCAGGAAAACTCTAGCTACAATGGTGACAGACAGATGTATACAACAACCCCAAGTAAGTGGGGGAGAAAGAATCAAGAATTCAAAAAAAAAAAAAAAGAATCAAGAATTCAAGGTTAGCCTGGGCTATATAGCAAAACCTTACCCCTTAAGACACAAAAAGTAAATTATCAAAGTATCAACAGCCTGGCTATATACAAAGATTATGTCTTTGGTGGTAACATGCCCAGCATGTTTGGAAACATTATTGACACAACAACTCTTTTTTTTTTTTTCCATTTTTCTTTATTATGAAATTTTCTACTCACTCCACATACTATCCATAGATCCCCCCTCCTCCGACACAACAACTCTTAAGAGTGACATGCTTTACTTACAGTTTATGAACAAGGTGATTTCGAAGATCCTGAGTAATATCTTCATGCCATTGTTTCCGAATTCCAGTACTAGATGGCTGAGTTGCTGCTGGCAAAGGACCCAGGGAGGCTACATTGGCATTTTCACTCATCATTGGGCTTTAAAAAATGAGTGGTAAAATAGTTTTAGTGAAGAAATACTAGAGACAGGCTTTACTTAGAGCTAACAGTAATTACTGCCATGAGTAGTGACTGAGTATTTGTTTAAAGGGCATGTGTATGAGACTACATATTGTTTGTGTGGATACCTCAGTAAAGAAAAGTGTTACATTTCCTCATGAAGGATGAGGATGAACCCTTGTATTTCTTTTTTTTTTTTTTTTTTCCTTTTTCTTTTTCTTTTTTTTGGTTTTTTGAGTCAGGGTTTCTCTGTGTAGCTTTGCGCCTTTCCTGGAACTCACTTGGTAGCCCAGGCTGGCCTTGAACTCTTGTATTTCAAAAGCCAAGTCATGTCACCATGCTATATTGCCATGGTATACACCTAATACCACAGCCTTTGAACAATGGCTTAAAATAACACTAAAAGAAACATATGGTCTTTGAAAACTTCATACACCTGCACAGTATGTTCTGATAGTATCCATCATTGAAGAATGGGATGGAGCTACAACATTGCAGCTCCCTTTCTTCTGGAGGGGTACAGATTAACCCATGTAAGTGACACAAATGTCAAATAAGGTTATGAATGGACACCCTGCTCCTTTCCTTCCTAAAAGCTATCTGCAAATCAAGGAAACTAGATAAAACACTCAAGGAATTCTTAAGTATTTGAAGGGACTCAGGGCACAAACTTACTTTTGAGAATTTATGGCTGAATGCAACATGGGGTCAGAAAGAAGATTCGGTGTCTGAACCCCTACACCTCCATTTACACCCATAGGACTAGCACCTAAAGTAAAATAAAGCAAAATAGGGAAATAATAAATAAAATAGTTACCATACAATGAATACCATGAACCAAGTGAAGAAAATTGTCAAATTAGAAAAAGAATAGCACATTCGTTTAGCAATGCAATTGACACCACAGAAGAACTAACACTGGAAGCAACCTCACAAACCAGTAAGAAGGAAGAGGCACAGGAGTTGGAAGAAAGGCTCAACTGGTAGTGCTGCTACACCAGCATGAGGAGCAGAGTCCAGAGCTCATGCACATACACAAAATACAGTGCTCAAAAAAAAGTCACCCTAGTGCCAAAGGGGGTGGTTGCCAGACATTACTGGTGACACATTTTTATTCCCAGTACTTGGGAGGTAGAAGCAAGCAGATCTCTGTAAGTCAGAGGTCATCCAGGTCTACTTAAGTGAGTTTCAGGACAGTCAGAGCTACATAAGCGAGACCTTGTCTCAAATAAACAAAAACAAACAAAAAATATTGGAAGCAGGAAAAGAAAGCTCAGAGGTTTAAAAAAAAAAAAAAAAGGCATAGCACTTGTGTGCTGTGGTGGCACACGGATCTCTGAGTTTGAGGCCAGCCTGGTCTAAAGAATGAGTAGTTCTAGGAGGATAGCCAGGGCTATACAGAGAAACTGTCTCAAATAAATGAATGAATGAATGAATGAATGAATGAATGAATGAATGAATAATAAATAAAAAGCTGCCCTTGAGAATCTTGGTTCAGTTCCCACACTCAAAGCCATACAAAATTCCAATTCCAAAAATCTAATAACCTCTAATTATCTCAAGCTCTACATGTGACACACATATATTCAAGCAATCAGAAACACACAAATCCAGATAAATGAAACATTAAAAAGCAAAACTAAGAATAGATAGCTTAATCTGTCAAGTGCTTGTCATGGTAACATGAAGTCCTTTAGATATCAGATTCCCAGCACCTATGATGTGATATGTGTACTTGTAATATCAGTGATGGGAAAGCAAAGAGAGCCCAGTCTCTGGGACTCTGTGGCTTGTCAACAGAGCATAAAGGGCATGCTGAGGGGTCCAGTGAGAAAACCTCTCTGAAAAAAACAAGGCGGGGCTAGAGATACGGCTCAGTGTTAAGACACAAGCTGCTCCCCCAGGGGACACCAGTTTGGTTCCTAGCACCCATGACAGATAGCTTACAACCTGTAATCTAAGTCAAGATTCAAGAGTTCTGACCTATTAAGGGCACCTATACTCACAAGCACATATAGACATGGACACACATACATACATACACGTAATTAAAAATACTAAATGTAAAAAAAATTTAAAAACAACACAGAGGTTGGAGACCATAAGAGCACTGGTTACTCTAAAAGAGAACCTGGGTTTGAATGCCAGCACCCACATGGAATTTACTGTTCCAGGATACTGCCACCTCATTTCTGTCCTCTATATGCATGTGGTAGAATAATACACAAGTAAGGAAAACATACTCAAACATAAAATACAATGAAAAAGGTATGGCTGAAAAAAAGACTCAGAGGTTAAGATAAGAACACTTGTTTGGACAATGGCTTGGTAGTATAATCCTTTAATCCCAGCTCTAGGGAGGCGGAGACAGGCAGGTCTCTCTGAATTTGGGGGCAGCCTAGTGTAGTGAGTTCCACAACAGCCAGGGTTATATAGATTCCCTCACAAACAAACAAACACCCCAAACAAACAAAAAGATCACTTTAGTGGTGCTCCAGAAGACCCAACTTTAGTTCTCAGCATCCCTGTGTCAGAAGCCTCAAAACTGCCCAAAATATCAGTTCAAGAGAGACTCAACACCCCTCCTGGATTCCTTCCATGGTCAGTACAAGTATATGTGCATACAAAGACACACACCAATACACATAAAAAGTAATTAATTTGTTTGTTTGTTTTCGATGAAGTTTCTTTGTGTAGCCTTCACTGTCCTGGAACTAGCTCTGTGGACCAGGTTGGCCTCGAACTCAGAGATCCATCTCCACTGCTGGGATTAAAGGCGTGCAACATCACCACCAAGCAAAAAAATTATAACTTTTTAAAAACAAAGTTGCTTAGACAGGTGTGGTGCCGCATGCCTTTTGCCAGCACTTGGGAGGCACAGGCAGGAGGATCTCTCAGTTTGAGGCCAGCCTGGGCTACATTTAAAAAGCTCCAGGACAGGCAGGAATATGTAGAGATCCTGTCTCAAAATCCAAGTAACAGCAATAAAACCAACCAAACAAAAACAAAACAAGAATAAATAGGGTTGACCAATGAAATGACTCAATGGGTAAAGTTCCATAAGACAAAAAGGACCTTATTTCTGGAAATTTAAACTCAAGTATGAAAAGGGAAAAAGTAATCAAAAGAAGCATTGGCTGTGATTGCTTTCACCATATGGATTTTAAAGATGTCCTTTATGCTACAATTTAAAATTACCTAATTCCAAAATACATTTAGTAGAAAACAAAACAGAAGGGGATAGAAGCAGGGAGGGAGAGGGCGGAGAGGGAGCATGCCTCCATCAGGTTAATCTTGATTTATACATGCTATTTCCACATTTAACACATCACCTCTGGATTACAAGAACTTACTCATGTTGCTCATAGATCGCATGCCTTGAGGAGACTGCCCAGACTGCTGACTTGGTTGACTCTTTGCTTGTACCTGGGGTTGTGGTGGAATCTGGTTTACTTGATAGGGTAGTCCAAGTGCAGCATAGGCTCGCTCTATAGAGCTGGGGTCAATCTGACTAACAGTGCTTAGGCTAGGGGCAGACTGCTGACCCACGCCTAGAGAGCTAGGGTTTCCAAGCCCAACTGGTGCTCCAGTCAGAATTGCTAGAAAAGACAAAAGACTCAGTATTAGAATACTATAGTTGGTTAGGAAAAGAGGCTAAATGCTTAATGAATGTTTTTAAAGTGTCGGTTACCGAAGTATCTCAGTATTATAGATTATGTCTCCGATTAATTTTTTTTTAATTTTCTAGATACATGCTTTATATGTACTTCCAAATTTATCTCTTTTTTTTTTTAAAGATTTATTTTTTTTTATTATGTATACAGAAGAGGGAGCCAGATCTCATTACAGATGGCTGTGAGACACCATGTGGGTGCTGGGAATTGAACTCAGGACCTCTGGAAGAGCAGTCGGTGCTCTTAACCTCTGAGCCATCTCTCCAGCCCCCCAAATTTATCTCTTAATACTAAATGCTTAATATTTTGTGGAAGAAAGATGTGGTAGCTGCACTTTAAATACAGTATTTTTACTTACCACTTTTCTCTGAGAACAATCTCATCATCATCTGATAAATTTATTTTATAAAATAAAAATTCACACACACAAATAAAATAAAATAAAATAAAATAAAAAATAGCTTTAAAAACAGCTAGGGAGCTGTGTGGTGGTGGTGCACACCTTTAGTCCCAACACTCGGGAGGCAGAGGTAGGCAGATCTCCATGAGTTCGAGGCCACCCTGGTTTACAGTTACATAGAGAAACCTGTGTCTTGAAAAACTAAAACTAAAACTAACTAACTAACTAACTAACTAACTAACTAACTAACTAAATAAATAAATAAATAAATCACAGAGTGGTGGTACACACCATTAATCCCAGCACCTGGGAGGCAGAGGCAGGCAGATCTCTGTGAGTTCCAGCCTGGTGTATAAAGCAAGTTCCAGGACATCAAGAAGAAAAAAAACCTGTTGGCTGCAAGTGTGTAAGAAGAAGCCACTCAATGCCAAAACAATGATGCTTCAATTTAGGGAATTTTAAAGTAAAGAATAAGTTGTACCTGACAGTACACAATTGTAATCCTAGTACTCAGGAGACTGAGGCAAAAAGATACCAAGTTCAAGGCCAGCCTGGGCTACTTACTATGTAAGATTCTATCTCACATTCACTTATTGATCTTTTTAAAGACAAGGAATACTGAGTTCTCACTTTACTAAATTTTTCGTATGGCATGACAGGACCAGTTTATTCACTAGTCTCACATAATCAAGCAGTACTCTAAACCCTACCAATGGCACCAGTGTGGTTCTCAACTTTGGGAATAAATTAGCAAGATTTAATCACTTACACTGTTGGTTTCGCTTATCCCCAGCATTTTTGAGAGGAAGACACACAGGACAATCATGCCTTGTACAATTCTTCCAGTGTGAAATGATTTGTCGAGAAGATGCACAATGTGCCACTAAAACAAAACAATAATTTCAAGTTGTCTTTACAGGATTAACAGCTAACTTAACAAGTGCTCCAGATGTACCTCTTTTAAGTAAAGATATCCCAGGCTACAGTGCAGAAGACACATACTTATAAAACAGTGATGCCACATTTAAAACTATCCAATATTTGTTCACATGGCTTTGACTAAGCCTTCAACAGTACTATCTAAGCAGTGCTATGCTGCAACAAATCAAATATAACAAAATAGAAAACAGAAGCCTTTACAACTTCCTGTCCTACTATATCCTTACTTAAAATATTTTGTTGTTATACAGCAGCTATCTTTGTAATTCAGAAAAGAGAATATAATCAAGATTCTTTTACCAAAGGAGGTAAACTGCGTTTCATCCAGACAACAGCTTTCTAAAGGTACTGTGATAGGCAAACGAGGATGATCACGTTGTGAAACAGCTTACTTAGTGAGTCAAGGGCTTGCTTTGCAAGCATCAAGACCAGAGTTCAGACCCTAGTGCCCAAAAATTATCAGCCATGTTAACCCCAATGCTTGACATTCAAACCCCAAAGATTGACAATCAATCTTCAGAACTAGCTGATAGCTAGAGCAGCCTAATCAGCGACTTCGGGCAAATTTAGGGGTAGAAACATGGCTCGGTAATAGAGTGCTTCTCTAGCATGTACAAGGCTCAGGGTTCAATCTCTAGGTATGTCACAAACAAGCAAATGTATACCAAGAAGCTGTGACTTTATTGGTCTAGAATGTACCTGGAGTATAAAGTTGCTTTGTTTGGGGGGGGGGGGGCAAATTTATGGTTTTATTTATTTGTTCATTTATTTATTATGTATACAGTGTTCTGCCTGCATAAGTCCCTGCAGGCCAGAAGAGGGTGAGAGATCTCATTATAGATGGTTGTGAGCCACCATGTGGTTGCTGGGAATTGAACTCAGGACCTCTGGAAGAGCAGTCAGTGCTCTTAACCACTGAGTCATCTCTCCAGCTCCCAAATTTATGTATTTTGATGTAAGAACATGTGTATGTTCACAATGTCATCACCATAATCAAGGCACTAAACAATAACCCTAAAGGCTACTCACCTTGACAGGACTTGCCTGACTGGCAGTGTGTCATGTGGTTTAGAACATTTTTCATGGTTCGACAGTGGGGAAGATTGCACTGCCTCACTTCCCCATTAGCCTGCTCCCGGCGCTGGCATTTGTGAGCATGTAAAAGGAGAACAAGCTGCTGCTGGATGAGCTTGCGCTTCTCTGGATCAGCTGTGTGTGCTCCAGAACCCATCCCAGGGGCAACTGAAGTCACCAGGCCTGGCTGCTGGACCGATGGGGTAGGCTGCTGGCTCTAAAAGATGTGACAAAGATTTGTGTGCTCTCTTTTAATAAGGACTAGATATATTCAAATTAAATCCTTCTTAGTGATTTACTATATGCCAGACTTCATTTGTTTATTTGGATAGAAAGAATTCAATAAATACATGATAGCTCCTATTATCAGAAATCTTAAAGCAATAATAAAAAAAATAAGAAAATTACATCTCTCAGTGATAGTCAAAATATGTATACACAGAGAACTAAACCAAAATGAAGAACAGGTAAACTACACATTCTCAGTACTAGAGGCTCAGAGGGTAAGATCCAGAATTCAAGGCCAGCCTTTGCTATACAGCAAATCTGAAGGCAGCCTGTTACCAGACCTTGTCTTAAAAAACACATAGGAGCTTGACAGATGCTTTAAAGCACTGAGCTTGCTTTTCCAGAGACCTGAATTCAAGTCATAGCACACATGTTCAGAGCTCACAAACACCTATTAACTCAGCTCTAAAAGATCCAAGACCCTCTTCTAGCCTACTTGGGCACCATTCGTGTTTCCATACATATATACATAAACAAAAAAACAAGTATTGGAATTAAAGACATGTGCCACCATGTCCAGAAAAAAAAATTTGTTTTTACACCTCCAAAAGAAATAAACTTTTCCCAATAAAAGTTATTTCTTAGGAGAGGAAGGACATGTTTTCTTCATCTTTGTATGTTTAAAACTTAACAGACTTTCTAAAAATACAGGCAATGAACACAACACAAAATATTAAAACAAAATAAAATTACTCTAGGACAATTATTGAAAGGTAAAAACAAACTATTTAAACTTAAAATTCACAACTAGAAATTGTTTGAACCAAATCACAAGAGATCCACCTGTCTCTGCCTCCATAGATTAAAGGTGTGCTGCATAACACCTAGCATGTCCCCTAAGTGACAGGGTCTCACCTTAGCCCTTGTTGGCCTGGAACTCGCTATGTAGACATGCCTGGCCTAAGCTTACAGAGAGCCTTCTTAGTAGAAATTTTTGAAAGGTGAAAATTGTCAATTACAGCTGCTGCACTATGAAGTTTAACAGTAGCCAAACATGCACCAGGTTCCACCCCAACAGACAGAAATAAAAAGATAATTTTTGAAATTATTTATTATACTAATGCAAATAAAATTAGTGTACTCAGTCCTTGAGAACAGAAACCTTTGCAAGAGTCTTTCTCCAAGAACAGAAAAGTTCTAGTCTCCTAACCCTCAGTAAATGTAAAGCCTGCTGAAGGATAGATAGGCTCCAATGACTTCACTGTGGCACACACATTTACTCTTCTTTTGATTAGTCTTCCTACAGATCAATACGCACAGGAAATAAGACTCCATATGGAGACTCTGAGAAGTAAAATTCCATTCTAAGGCATGAGGTGCCCCCTCACATGATTCACCCCACCATGTATGTCAGGCTCCAAGTATGTATATGTTAAATGCTAGCCTAATGCTCACAAAATCGCTTAATGGGTAATGGGAATGGCCTGCTTACAGTTCAAGATTCACGTTAGGAGAAAACCAACTCCTATAAAATGACTTCTACCATTCACATATTCACCATGGCCTACATGCACAAACCTACCCTACACATACATAAATAAATGTTAGAAAGAAAGAGGCAGGTGGAGGTGGCACACAAGTTTAATCCCACTTGAGAGGCAGGGGCAGGCAGATCTCTGCGAGTTCAAGGCCACCATAGTCTACAGAACTAGTTCCAGGACAGCCAGGGCTACACAGAGAAGAAACCCTGTCTCCAAAATCAAAACAGAAGAGAAAAAAGAGGAAGAAACAGTCTAAAAGAAATTTCGTACTCACCATGTTGGGCATTCCCCCACCAGGAACTGCCTTTTTGTCCATTGCAAATGGAGATAAGCTATTTGGTAGTACAGTCTTTGCCTGAATTTGGAGACCAAGGCCACTCGCTCCAATCTGCTGTCCAGAATTCTGAGTATATGGTGAACCATAAGGACTGGGATTGCTCATCATTCCCATCTACGTAAAATTAGAAACAAAATTTCATTCTCCATATTACTAAGACATCACCATCCCCATATACTTCATGTTTTATATTACAAAATCATTTTAAAACAAACCTTAATTATATAAAGAAAACATACAAGATGGCTTAGAAGGTAAAGGTGCCTACTATAAAAGTCTGCCAACCTGAATTCAATGCCCTGCACTTGTAAAAGAGAAAAGAGAGGATTGACTCCATAGGGCTAGCCTCTAACCTCTACACCCTTACCGTGGTATGTACCATACACACAATGATAATAAATAAAATCCAAATTTAAAAATCAAAATACACCAAATAAAAATGTGTATGTTTATCAAAGTACATTACATAGATTAAGGTGTTTAAACAAAAAAAAACAAAAAACAAAAACAAAAACATGAGCACCAGCTACAGACAGAGGGATCAGAAACTTCAAAGTCATCCTTAGCTACAGAGGGCCAGGGCTACATAAAACTATTTCTGTAAAAAAGTTATCAAAAAATAAAATAAAATAAAATAAAAAGCCGGGCGGTGGTGGCGCACGCCTTTAATCCCAGCACTCGGGAGGCAGAGGCAGGTGGATCTCTGTGAGTTCGAGGCCAGCCTGGGCTACCAAGTGAGTTCCAGGAAAGGCGCAAAGCTACACAGAGAAACCCTGTCTCGAAAAACCAAAAAAAAAGTTATCTTCTTTGTGTTCAGTTTATCTGGGGCCATTCTACTACACAATGATTAACTGAAGAAAGTTAAGTAGTTTTTAAAATCACATTTATTTATCTGTGTATTTACGTTTGCACATGCACACACACTTGCACACACGTAATTACCAAAGGGCATGTGCAGAAGCTAGAAATTTCTTGAAGGAGTAAAGGACATCAGGCTTGGAAAGTTTCTTTACCTACCAAGACATCTCACAGGCAACTTTCTCACTAAACTTGTATCTCACAGATTAGGGCAAAGAGCCTGGTCGTCACCTCTTCACTGTTGAGATTAGAAGCCCATGCCATCACAGCCGGCTTTTTAAATGTGTGCTGACTACAAAGTCCCTCCCTGCACTTGTGTGACAAGCATCTTACCAAATAATCTTTTTCAAAGACACTCCCCTCCTCCCCCCAAAACCCCTCTATTTTCATACCAGGCTTGGTTCTGTGAGGCCTATAATTCCAGCCCTTAGGAGGAAGAGGCAGAATTACCAGTTCCATGGTAGGCACATTAATTACCACTATGGGACTACCTGATGTTAACTTGCAAAAAAATAAGGTAACAAAGACACACAATTTTTAAATTTTTTTCCTTAAGTAGTACCACTTATTTACATCTTTCTCTTTTGAGACATACTCTCACTAAGTAGCCAAGGCTGGCCTTAGAAGTGTAATCCTGCCTCAGCCTCCCAAGGACTGGATCATAAACACCATGTACCATCACATGAGTTTATTTTGTGTATGAATGTTCTACCTGCACATGTCAGTGCACCACTTGCATGCAGTGCCTTTCAAGGCCAGAAGAGGGCATCAGAACCCTGCAACTGGAGATAGGGTTGGCCACCATATGGGTGCTTCGAATTGTCCCTGGGTGCTCTGGAAGGAGAACCATTTAACTACCGAACCATTTCTCCAACACTTGGCTTCTAAGTTTGAAAGTACTAATATTTATTCTAAAATAATTATAATGATGTCTGTGCCTATACTGAATTATAATTCATTCATAATTGCTTCCCTAATTAAAATGGAAATTCATTGAGACATAGGATGAAAGCCATTTTACCCATAGAACTTTGAATGGTACAATAAAAGAACAAGTAACAAAATGTTTATAAAAATTCACAAAATAGATAAAATTCAGAAATCTGTAAGCTGCCTTGGAATCTGTACGTAATTATGATGTCTTTATTCACATATTCTCAATACAATCTGGTGTTTTCCCTCAGAATTCCACCTTGCCATCATTATACTTTCTGTCTCTTGAAGCCTTCTTTCTCCTCTACCAAATAGTATAAGATGAGACTATATTTGTGTCTGCTACACCGCTATTTGATCTTGTCCATTTACCCACTATTATACAACACTGACCTAACCTGAAAAGGCAGAGAAAGGACCAGTATTGTGCTCCTAGATTGAAACATTCCACTCTGCAGGGAACTTCTTAAATAAGAAGCTAACAACTTAAAATAGCTTCAGAAAGTCCCTCAATCTGACCAGATTCACTAGGTCCCTATCTGCCAGAGTAACCAATAAATGGTAAGAGTCCCCTGCCCTCCAACAGCAGCTGAGAGCTGCAAAAAAGATTCTCAGGAGAAAAGCTACAAAAAAGACTTGGAGGCCAGACCAGCTGTCTGGAAGCAGCAGAAACCAACCAAGATGCCTGGAAGAGGTTTAGACCAACTGAGTCAATTGGAAAGGACACTCTCCAACTTGTTGAGCTGCCCACAGGCTGTGCAGTGTGCTCCAGGTTCCCAACTTTGTCACTCATCCTGGGGTGAGCTTTGGTGATGCAGTGGTTTTGGAGTCATTTCTTCTTAGGTAAGCAACCTTTCACCCATATTCCTATAAGCAGTCCCAACAAAGCTCACTGGTTCACCAAATTGGACTTTGGTGGTATCTATACTTTGGTCCGTGATTCCCTATCTGGTTAAGTAGAAGTGTGTGTTTTGTCTCCACAGAGAAAGTTATGCCACACAACAACCAGGAAGTTACAAGCAAAAGACACCCCCCACCCCACAAAAGCTTTTGGGTGCTTTTTAAAAAAATTATTATTTATCATTATTCCTTTGCTAAAAAACACGTATTAAATACCTATTAATACTTAAGTTGCTGCAAAAAGTTAGGAATTTAGTACCATGCATACCCAGATACATTACAAAACAAAACAAGGGGGCTGAAGAGATGACTTAAGCAGTTAAGAGCACTTGTTCTTATGATCCATATTCCAAGAACCTACTTGATCGCTCACAACATTCTTTAACTCCAGTTCCAGGGAATCTTCTTCTGGCTCCTGATGGCACCAAGCACACATGCACATGAAAACAACAAACAAAAGCACTCTACACCAGGCAAGCTCAAGCTTGTAATCTCAGTATTCAGGAGGCTGGGACAGGAGGACTGAATTTGGTAACTCTTGAGTTTGACACCAACTTGGGGTACATATCAAAACAAAACAAAGGGCTGGAGAGATGGCTCAGAGGTTAAAAGCACTGGCTGTTCTTCCAAAGGTCCTGAGTTCAATTCCCAGCAACCACATGGTGGCTCACAACCATCTGTAATGAGATCTGGTGCCCTCTTCTGGCCTGCAGGCATACATGCAGGCAGAACACTGTATACATAAATAAATAAATCTTTAAAAAAAATTTGAAAAAACAAAACAAAAAACAAAAATCAAACAAACAAACAAACGGCTGGACTTGGTGTCACCTGAATATGCCATGTATATTCGGGTCCTCCAGCAAACCAGAGGCATCAGATGCCCTGGGGCTGTATTTACAGGTGCTTGGGAACCATCCATCCATCCTAGGTGCTGGAAAGCAAGCTCAGGTCTTATGTAAGATCAGAACAAGCTCTTAACTGTTGAGCCATCATCTCTCTACTGTAACTCTTAATCGAAAACTTTAAAGAGCAGGAAGTCTTGGTGCTGGAGATATATAGCTCAGTTGATATAGTTCTTGCCTGCCATTCCTAAGTTCCCGGGTTTGACCCCTCTGTACCCCACAAACCACATGTGGGGTACGTACATGCCTGTAATCCCAGCATTCAGGAAGTGGTTGCAGGAAAATCAGTATTACATAGGGAGTTGGATGGAGGCCAGCCTGGGATATTGAGATCCTATCTTAAACAACAAAAACTCTTCTAACATTACATACAAAAACTTATCACAGATTGATGCCAAGAGTAAACTCCAAAGGTTACACTATCACTTCTGTTTTAGGGAACTGAATTTATTCCTAAAACAAATATTCACTTGAATAGGTAAAGCTCAGAAGTATTTTAGAGGTGCTGGTGATCAATCCTATGGTCTTGTTCATACTAAGCACACATTCTACACTGAACTCTGAACTACATCCTAAATGAGGCAAGATCCATCCCACCACACCTCCCCCACCCACTAGCCCCTTGTTTTTTGAGACAGCATCTCTGTAGCTCTGGTGATCCTGGAACTCTCTACAGTAGACTAGGCTGGATTTTAATTCAGAGATTGATCCATGTGGCTCTGCCTATAAAGTGCTGGGATCAAAGGTGTGTGATACCATGCTCAGTTTAAGATTTTTTTTTTCTTGCCAGACAATTACACAAGTCTTTAATCCCAGAACTAAAGAGGCAGAGGCAGGTGGATCTGAGTTTGAGGCCAGCCTGATCTACAAAGCAGAGTTCCAGGACAGCCAAGGCTACACAGAGAAATCTTGTCTCAAAAAACAAAAACAAAAACAAAGAGACAAACAAAGAAAGAAAGAAAGAGCCGGGCGGTGTTGGCGCACGCCTTTAATCCCAGCACTCAGGAGGCAGAGGCAGGCGGATCTCTGTGAGTTCGAGGCCAGCCTGGGCTACCAAGTGAGTTCCAGGAAAGGTGCAAAGCTACTCAGAGAAACCCTGTCTCGAA
>CABHPR010148692.1:7675-35059 GCA_902168415.1 Peromyscus melanophrys
AGCTTAATTCCATCTATGGTTATTCTTCCATCTGAAGCTTTGATGATACTTGGAACTTCCTAGTACACATAAGGAGGACCACTAGGTTCCTGTACAATCTGATGGTCGTTGACAACAATAACTATTGTGTTTTTATTTGAACATAAAATTCTTTAAAAATTAACATTGTTAAACTTTCTGGGATTTCACCCACTTCAGCTGTGTGAACTTCACTGCTCTCTTTTAAAAAGTATTTCTTTGATAAAGTATATACTAATGAAGTTTATTCCTATTCTCTATACAATGCAGTTCAGTTTGGGGGTGCCTGCATTTTCTGCACTAACCCATAAGGACTGCTAATCAGGATTCTATTCCATTCCTGGTGGACCTGATAAAGTATGGTGAATAATATGATGCCTTTGAAGAGTACCAACGATAGAATTCATAGATTTAACATCATTAAATAATACATTTAAAAGCTTAAATAGAATAAAAGTGTCAAATCCTGTCTGGAAATTTGCATCTTTGTTAGGTAGCTACATACTTATTAATATGAAACCTAACTAATTATGCATAACCACAACCAAATATTTTTCCCTCTGGTTTCAGAGTTCAAAGTGCTTAGTATTGCATTATGGAACCTACTCTCTCCTGTTTCAATGAAATATGTACCTCAATTACACCTCTACTAACATCTAAGGCTGGCCTAAATTGACAATATTTAGACACTGACAAATGAAAGTTAGAGTTGAACAATTTTGCAATAGTACAGAACTATAGTGTATTTATCAAACTGAGAACTTTCTTACAATCTGAGCCAGATGCTTTCTCAAGCTCATATTTCTGTGAATTACAATGAAATTTTAATTACATATACATTTGCAAATGCAAGAAGTCCACTGATGGGTGTTCAAGCAGTGATTAAGTGCTTCTCTCACTTCTTTTATATAAAAGAACTCAGATATATGTAAACTATATAAAAATAAAAAGTAGTACGACCAGGACAAAGCCAAGGGTCCTTACCTAGAGGGTCTGTAGACACTCTTTTGGTACTCTTTGGACGGCTGATTATTTTTTCGTGCTGCTCAGAGAAAGGGAAGCAGAGTAAATGGAGGAAATTACACACTAATGAACAAGCCGCAGTCTCCACCCAAACCTCACCCTTATTTGCAAGACTCAAACTACACACCTTGCAAACTTAGATTGTGTGTGTGTGTGTGTGTGTGTGTGTGTGTGTGTGTGTGTGTGTGTGTATGTTTAACCATGGTTTTCCTGTGTTAGAGCAAATTACAACCCAAATGTTTCAGGAAATTTACACTTAGTAATACACACTTGAGTATCACCATAGAAACCACATGAACTTCAAACAAAATTAAAAATTGAAGATAATTTAAAAAGCAACTAGCATAAAATACCACATAGACTCTATACTCAAACCATAATATTTCATAAAATCCATGTGGGCCAGAACTGGGCCTTAACACTCAACTTAGGACTTAGTACCCAACAGAGAGTCAAACAATGGGTTGTGTGAATGATATGTATATAGGATACAAAAAAAAGTTAAGTGGTTATGCATATATCTTTAAAACTTATTTTTCCAGAACTAATCACATAGTTAATCATTCCTTTTGAAACTACCTGAGTAACAGTTTATACACAGTTAATGTGGAAGAGTGAAAAATAGCATAGGACATGAAGCAAAAATGTCTGGTTTTAAACACGTAAT
Organism: Peromyscus melanophrys; assembly: GCA_902168415.1. Lineage (NCBI taxonomy): Eukaryota > Metazoa > Chordata > Mammalia > Rodentia > Cricetidae > Peromyscus > Peromyscus melanophrys. The sequence goes on from CABHPR010148692.1 coordinate 9,384, forward strand.
TAGAGGCTGAGAAGCAAAGTTTCTTTGGAGCACTTGTTCCCTCAATCTCTGTGAAATATATTTATTAAAACTGTACCACAAATATTGAACACAGTTCACTGCAGTTTCATCTATAACTATACAAAACCATAAATGACCAAGATGGTCTTAAGTAAGTGAACACTACATCCAAATTATGGAACAGTACTTACTAAAATATAAAAGACAAATGATTAAAGGACAAAAAGGGATAAAAAAATTGAAACATCCAACAGTTTCTAAATAGAAGTGCCATAGGATGTTGTGCTAACAGCAAAGTATTTGTTTTAAAAAGTTACATATTCTAGTTTCTCTGAGATCACATTCTTAAAATGACAATTTTTTTCAATATGGGAAAGATTACTGGTAATTACTGATAGGTAGGGATCAAGGAGACATGGCTATAAAGGAGGATAAAGAGTTTTTTGTGATAATGAACCAGTCCTGCACTTTGATGGTATGATGGGTATGCAATTCTTCGAGCTATAAGATAGCATAGCACTATACACAAATGTATTGATGTCACCTTCTGGGTTTTGACAGTACATTGCAGTCATTTGGGATGTGATTACCAAAGAACACTGGCTGAAGAAGGCCAATTCTCTCTATTACTTTTCCAACTTCCTGAAAATCTACCTTTTCTTTTTTCTTTGTGTGTGTGTGTGTGTGTGTGTGTGTGTGTGTGTGTGTGTGTGTGTACTGGGGTTGAACCAGTGGCCATATGCGTAGTAACAGATGTTCTAATACCAAGGTACACTGCCAGCACCCAAATTAAAAAAAATTGCATCAGAGCAATGATGTAAAAATGATAAAAGCATTATATGTTAATATGTGGCACATCCTATGTACTTAAAACAGCAAGTTCACTGAATCTGAGTACTTGCAGGAATGCTTTTCACAGTTCTATGGAAGAATATAAAACTTACATTAGGAAGTTTCAATACGAGGAAATTAAGAAATGAGTATATGTTCAGATGTATTATACTGTAGCACTTCAATCTAAATTAATTTTGATGTATCAACTATGTGAAATATGTCAATTTATTTATAATTTTAATATTTATGCGTGTGTAAGCATCTGTGTGTGCAGGAACCCACTGAGGCTTTTGTGTCAGACACTGTGAAGCTAGAGTTTCAGGTGTAGGTGTCCGTGAATCAGCATATGTGGGTGCTGGGATCTTTTAGCTCTGGTCTTTTTATTAAGCAGCAAATACTGTTAAACACTGAGCCATCTTGTCATCCCCATAAATAGTTCAACAGAATCTGTCTCCCCATCAATGGGCATTGCATGGACTGAGCCTATGGCAAGACGTAGGTATCAAATTGCTTTCTTTATGTATCAGTAATTTTTTTCCTGCTTCCAGGAAATTGTTCTTTGCTCACAGATATCTCAAAGCCTCTTGATGCATGACAATGTTTCTGATGTTTAAATACAGAGGGCTTTTCACATGTATGTGCCATCCAATCTCCTCATAAAGGATTGTTTTTTTTAATTTTTGAGATTATAATATAACATTTCTCTTTCCCATTTCTTCTATCCTAACCCTCCTATATACCCTCTTCCATCCTCCTTCAAATTCATGACCTCTTCTTTCATTAATAGTTATTGTATTTGTATACTTATAAAGATATATATTCCTAAATATAACCTTCTCTGAATGTATAATATTACTTGTGTGTATACCAACTGGTCAGTCCTGAAATCATAAGGGATTTTTAATGCCACCTTCCCTTCCCTGGTTCTCCCTGGCCTGTGCTTACTGCTCCATCCATTTTCTGCAAGGTTTTTACTGGGGCACAGTTCTTGTCCGTATGCTATTTTGCCTGGAGCTTTGCCTTTGAAGCCGTCTGTGTCCAGAACTGCCCCCAAGCCAAAAGAGACTCTGCATGCCTTCATGCAATCTTTCTTTCTAATGGTCCCAGTGTCCCCAGAAAGCTCCCTGTGCCTTCCTGTCCAGAAACAGCTCTACTTCTCTCCTTTCTCTTTTCTCTTTTTTTTCCTACTCAGATGGTGCCATTCTGTTACCCCAGCCATCTGCTAAAGGAAGACTTGTTATTTTTATTAGTAGTCTTTTTGTATGGTAACTAGTACATTGTGGCATGTTGAATACAATTTCTTCATCAATTTCAACTTTCATGGTACATGAAGACTGTTGACTAAATCAAAACATGGTTCTAAGCTTTTAAAACTTTTTCCTCAATACACTACCCTCTTTCAAAAGAGACCAGCAAGATTTATATGGCAGGTTTTTTTTTTTTCTCACTATAACCCTCTTAAGGATATCAACATGAACTATAAATAATTTGGGTAGGTACAGGTGTTACATATTTACACTGCTATTTATGAACCCCTTCTCATAAAATGTCACTAAAAAGAACTGAAACCCAAAACATCACTTAGGCTTTAAGCAGTATGAATATTTTTTCTCTCTGTGTCTCTCTGTGTCTCTGTCTCTCTGTCTCTGTCTCTGTCTCTCTCTCACACACACCATATATATTATATACATATTAAATATATGTTTTAAAAATCTTTAAAAATATCCATGATAAAAAGTTACAGTTTTTAATTGTTTTTCCATTTTTCTTTATTGAGAAATTTTCTACTCACTCTACATACCACCCACAGATCCCATCTCCTCCCTCCTCCCAACCCCCAGCCCTCTCTCCCAAGCCACCCCACATCCCCATATCCCCCAAATCAAGGTCTCCCATGGGGAGTCAGCAGAGCCTGGCACACTGAGCCTAGGCAGGTCCAAGGCCCTTCCCACTGCACCAAGGCTGAGCAAGGCATCACACCACAGTCACCGGATTCCCAAAAGCCTGCCCATGCACCAGGGACAGATCCCAATCCCCCTGCCTGGGTGCGCCCCAAACAATTCGAGCCAAACAACCATCTTCCTTGTCCAGGGGGCCTAGTCATCATAGAGCCTTTGTCCAGTGACTGATGGAGGCAGATGCAGAGATCCATGGCCAGGCACCGGGCTGAGCTCCAGGAATCCAATTGATGAGAGAGAGGAAGGATTCTGCAGGTGGGGGGATGTCGAGATCATGATGGGAAGATGTGCAGAGATGACCGGCCACACTAGCGGAAGCCCATGAACTGTAGACTAGTGGCTATGGAGCCCCCATTGGACTGAACTAGTACCCCTGGATATGAATATTGACTTTTACAACTTCTATTGTCAGGATTCCAAACATTGCTGACCATTATTTCTGTCCTGCCTAAGTATAATCCTCTTCCTGAATGATTAAAGATACTAAAGAATTTAACTAAGATCATATCTATGAGTTCAGGTGCTTTTCTGTGTGATTTTCAACAAACTGACATAAAGGTATCTATTAAGTGCTCTAGTAGTATGTCCCTCAGCACTTCCCATGTTCCCCTTGTAGGTCTTTTCACTCTCCAAGATCCAGCCTTGATCAGTCTTGACTTTCCTTGTTATACTAATTATCTCTGTATGCCGGCAATCACAAACTGTTCTACTTACTGTAATATATGTATGGATAGATAGATAGATAGATAGATAGATAGATAGATAGATAGATAAATAGATAGATAGATATATGGATAGACAGATAGATAGATAGATAGATAGATAGATAGATAGATAGATAGATAGATAGATAGATAGATAGATAGATAGGCAGGCAGGCAGGCAGGCAGGCAGACAAACAGATAATAGTTACCATACTGTTTTATAGACCCTAGAATTGTTCACTGGTACTCTTTATAGCAATGGAGATTAAGACAGAAAGACTGTAAAGCATTTTAAATGCCATGGCTCAGGTCAGTTCTTGACACATAATGTATGCTCAGTAGAAGTCACCTGTTTTTGTCACACAATTTTGGGAAGAACTGGGTGCAATTTTTGCATGTATGAAGGGTTTCTACAGCACTAACATTCTAATGGATGAGTGTCCAAAGTTCCATTTGTAATTATGATGCACATAGAAACTTGGTTAGAGAGAAGCCCCATCTCAGTCAATGTCACCATTGCAGAGCAGCCTCAGAAATAGTGCTCTATGCTGTGTCTCACAGCTGCCCTGCACTAAACTATTGTGGAACATCTGATCTCTGATAGTACTATGGTCTGGAAAAAAACTCAGCATTTCAGTATCAGCTAGGACTCAAACCCATTGTAATGTGCTCTCAGGGAGCTTATGATAGTGCATTCACTAGCCAAGCCAACGTCACTATAGAAACACATGGGTGAGAATAAAGGGCAAAACAGTGCAGAGGAAGAAAGAGCCATTGTGGGCTGGCTTTAGGGTGATTTGCTTGGTGACATCATGTTGTCATCGCACCCTCCCAGCCTAAATGATTGAATGTGGGTCATAGTTGAGAACATGGCAAAGATGATGGGGTAACCCAAGCCCAGGGTCTACCACTATAACTGGTAAAACCAAAAAGGATGCTTTAAAAGAGAAAAACTCAAGGAAGCTATATCATTTAGACTATTTTGCACATATCTTAAAGTGGTTAAGTATAAACAATGAAATAAAACTATATCTTTGAGACATAGAGCAATAGTGTGTTTTAAATTATAGTTTAAGTGGTAAATTAATTTCAAAGGCATCTATGATAATACTGTTACAATTTGGTAGATGTACAAGTAATACATGATAACATTGTCTTATTTAGTTTCGAGTGCATTCCATTATGGGAGTCTCCAGAGAAGAATCAGTTTTTATTAGATAATCATGATGGAGATTCCCTGCTCTTTTGAGTATCCTTACGCATTGATGCAATATAGTAGAATGAATAAATGGTACATTCACACTACCAAAAAATAAGAAAGGTCATAACGTTTTGAACATGTATCTTGGGGCACTTAATCCTGAAGATAATTTTGCAGGTACTTATTATAATATCTTATGGTAACAACTCCTTCATCTTGTTCTACCCCACACTCCCCACACTTCAACCAACGTGCCACAGATTTTTCTGGTGACCAGGTTATTTGTTTTGTTATTAAAATTCACACAAGTTTATTTTAGTAATGGACCAAAAATGTATCTTCATCAATTTCAACTTGCCTATTTCACAAATGTAAATTCACCTAGGCAACATGGCTAGGATATTGCAAAATTAGATTTAAAACCTAGGTCTCTTTAAAACTCTAATTTAGGGGATAATGATGTTCTCTGATAGCAACATTAGCCAATGATTTTGATTAGTAACCATGTAGTAGCAATTACTCTAAAAAAGTATATCCTGTAATCTTTGCAGCAAAATGCAGTTTTGTGTGTATCCCATGAAGTCATTATTATGTATATTTTACAAATGAATAGGACAGATTTAAAGAAAGAAAACAATTTGGCCAAAAATATACAGACATAGTATTCAAGCTAATATCTATAAGAAAATCATAGCCCATATTTATAGCTAAAACTTGCATATAAAATTAACATAGCATATAACTTTGCATTTAGTTACTCTAGTGCTTCCTACACTTCATTCATATATGCCAACTTTGCTTCTCTGGTCTTTGAAGTAGTATGAGATGGTAAAGAGCTCGACTCCTGGCCCTAGTATTCATTTAGTTGTAAGCAAAATATTCCCCTTTTCCTTTTTCCTCATTTAAGAAGCAAGAATAATAGAACCTATTCCCCAGTGACATTGAAAGGAGGCACTGAATTATATCATGTTCCTTTAAATCATGGCATAATGTTCAACAAAGTGCTCAAAATATTACCAGTAATTACTTATTTATTTTTAAAAGATTACTACTTGTTGCCTACTTAAAAGGAAGTTCGTTTATATAAACAAAGAGAAACTCTAAAAATAAGTGCAATTAAAACAAAACAGCATTGCTACATTCTGTTGCTAGCCAAGATTTCTGAACCTGAGGCATTCTCAGCTAATATGAGTTTTGCAAGTGATAGAGACATTAACACCAACCTGAGTTCTATTCACAAGATCAGAGAAAGGGACTAAAAAGAGAACAAGCTGCCTCACCATGTGAATCTATTTTTTATTTAAAGGTAATTTATGCATTAACTTAAGAAATAAATGAAAACACTACCAACAACTCCAAAAACTGAGGACAAACATTGTGTAAAAAAAAAAAAATCCCTTTTTATTTTCTGGGAATTACATCACTTGGGGTAAATATGTTTGGACAGTGTTTGTGTCTTCCCAAGCTCTAGAGAAAACATTTTAATGGCATCGGGGTGATGAGTCATCATGGGAACTAGACTCTTCTAAATCAGAGAAAGCCAGATCCAGGTGGGTAGAGGGATGGCTGCAGTGTCTGCTTGGCAGATTAAGAGCTGTGTCACTATTGGAATAGAGCAGAAAAATCTTACCAGCATGTTCATAAGTGACTTAGCCTTTAAAACCAATGTGATTGTCGAAGGCTGCTTCTGTTATAGGAGCTGAGAATGTCCAGGTGAACAGATTAACCACCATCCAAGACTCCGCTCCAAAGCTGAGTTTCAACAAATGGGTTTGGCTGTTGTGTCTTGGAGGCCTGCTCTTTTCTGAGGTGAAATGGAAGGGGAGTGCTTCTAGGGTACAGGGGAGATGGAGAAGAGCTGGGAGGAAGAGAGGGAGGGGAAACTATGGCCAGGATGTATTGTATAGGAGAAGAATCTACTTTCAATAAAAATAAATAGATAAATAAATAAAATTGCTCATTCTCTTCTCAGGGGGAAGGAAAAGACTTCAAAAGAGGGTGGCAGAAGCCAAACTCTGTGGTTGGATCCTATTAGGACCCTGTCTTTTACAAATGAAAAGAAAAGGAAGAAAAACTGAGTTAGTCATTGAATACAAAACATAAGCTTGCTGGAGCTCATTATGGAGGCACTGATTGTATTGTGATCAATTTTTTTTGTCTTCACCCTTTAGAAATATATTTGCAAGTAATTATTTGCAGATGAAATGGTATGTCATATTTATTTGCTTTAAAATTTTCCCATAAGAAGAAGTAATACCATCAAATCTGGGCATAAAAATGGTGGGAGAAATGTTCATTAAAGTTCCTTCTGTATTTTCTATATTTTGGTGCACATTTATGTGTTTACACACGGGCACACACCAAGATTTTTAAATAAAGAAATTAAAAGACACCAGCATGGGTGGGCTAATATCCTGTGGTTGTTGTCATATAGACATCCTGCGAACTCTATAATCAGCAAAGAACTTCCCTCATGGCCTAGAAAGAGATGGTCTGCACTCACAATGAAAGGGAGTACCATCCCATGGAGGGGCTTCAGGGCAGCGTGAACCTAAGGAGAAGTATGATCACTAAGGAACAAAAGAGAGTTCAGAGCAATCTTTTTCTTTTAATCTAGACAGATCTCACAAGGAAATAAATTGAACACTTAAGTTTGGAAATGAAAACAGGTGCTGCCGGTATGGAAGAACCAGGCATCTTTGCTTGCCCAGCTCCGCTTGTTCTTTGCTTTAAGCCTATGCTTATCTCTATGCAGCAAGTTGTACAATTGCTTCTCCATTGCTTTTACCATTGTTTGAAATTGAAAAATAATTTCATTCTTTTCAAGGCATTAACATGATTATGCTTTTGTCGATAAGAAAAAATAACAATGTCCCCTTGGCCTTGATAAATCTAGTCACAAAAGGAAACAGCTTTCAAGCCCTGGTGAGAGGATGGATCAATTCAGGAAAAACTCAAGGAATTTAAGGAAGTTGGCAGATAGGAAGAGATGCCTCTACCAATGGCTGCGTTTGTGAGGAGAAATCGGAATAGTTCAGAAAACACATGTGGAATATTTAAAGACAATCAAAAAACACCATTGGTCAGTCTGAAATAGAACAATATGAGTCTTAAATCGATAACCCTGGCTTCAGGGTTTCTCATTTGTTACTATTGAACAAATGAGAAAAGCAAAAGATATGCTACATGAGTTAATGAAACATTTCACACGTACCAGAACTTCATAAATATTCATGGTTGTTAATATGAGTTTTTAAAACTACCCAGAATTCCAAGTTGCTCCTGCAAAAAGCAAATCTCTTTGACCCACAAATGCAACTACATGGAAGGTGGTATTTATTTTTTATAAAGCTGCTTAAGAAAACAAAGAGAGAAGCCATTACTCCCAACAACTTTTTCTGAAGACTCCACTTCAAGATTATACTCCTAATAGATTTTGTCAGAAGATCCACCAAGGTGACTAAATTCTGAGAATAATTATTTCTAGGTTATTCTAAATGATCTTTGAGTTCCTGTTTGTTTTGTCTTTGGTGGGCTTATACCTAGGAATAGACTTTCTAACAACACCAGTGAGATAAAAGTTACCCGAAAGGTCTGGACATTCACAAACATAGTCCTAGGTCTTATACAGCCTAAGAAATCCCAGCAATAACCAAGGCTTTCCCGTCATGAGAGGCTTTTGCTAATTGTTAGCTGAGTAGAAAACAGGTTAAAGTTTTGTCAGTTATTAAGACACACTTCAATTGTTCATGATTGCTATTAGTATGCATTCATTTGTTAATCAGTGAATTCAGCAAAATGTTATTGAAAGCATCTGAGGAGAGAATATTAAATTAAATGAGGTCCTCTAGCTCCAATAAACTTAGTCACACAAGGTGAAATAGGGTATCATGTTCAAGTTGGCTGATGCTGGAGTCAGACCAATCTGGTCTATTGTTCTACTAAACTTGATGTACTACTTCTCCTGAGGGGAAAATTTCTCTGTCATTCTATATCTTCAACAATGTACTTTTTCAGAAAACCATTTAACATGGGTAAGTTTTTATCAAATTACTATCAGAGTATAGAAATTAATAGTACTGGCCGGGCGTTGGTGGCGCACGCCTTTAATCCCAGCACTCGGGAGGCAGAGCCAGGCGGATCTCTGTGAGTTCAAGGCCAGCCTGGGCTACCAAGTGAGCTCCAGGAAAGGCGCAAAGCTACACAGAGAAACCCTGTCTCGAAAAACCAAAAAAAAAAAAAAAAAAGAAATTAATAGTACTAATTATTCTATATAAATAAAAACTGTAGTGGACCATACATTAGAAAATGTGCAAATACATTGGTTACAGTGACTGTTCAGCACCTATAACCAAATTTCCTTGTTTTTGTTTAGTAAATGTAAAGGTTTCTCTAAGGAGGTAACAACAGAGCCAAGTGCAAGGGGTCATTACTGATATAAGAACTTATGTTAAGAGACCCTGAAGTGGTCATGATTATAACGAGTCAAAGAAATGGAACAAAAGATGTTACTCAGGGCAAGGTATCATGAAAAGGTTGTAGGGGTAAAAGGATGGGAGTTGTGAAGGGCTTTCTATGCCAAGATGACCCATGAACACCCCACTGCCTATTGAGAGTCTTAGTAATAGTCATAAAAGTCATTGGTTTTTGAGAAAGCCCATACTTTTCAGTTGTATGAAAGCTGGCTGTGAGTAGAAAAAGGCACTGATCACAGGTCCTCAAGGGAAAAACAGTTCTAATGGGCTTGTGTTCAGAAGAATAGAAATAAACGCAAATCTGAATAACACTTCCAAAGTAAGTCACTAATACACTGCAATGATCATAAGACAACAGGTCACACCAGTTGCCAAAAGCCCCTTCCCACATCTTCCTCTCTTCCCCACTGTACTTCTGTTTCCTGGCTCCACCCATATCCACAAGTCCAGTTGACTCCATCCCTAAACCTCTGTGTCGTTCTCCTCTTCTTATCAACATCACCATCTCACCATGAATTACTTAGCTGTCTCTTTGATTTACTATAGTAACTCATCTCTTGAATATATTTCCATCTATTATAATGACACTACAAACAAAATTTTACCATTTTACTCTCCTGGTTAAACTTTTTCAGTGGCTTGTTATTAATTATTCCTCTACAATTAAATTCCTATAAAATTAAATTTAGTTATGAACTAGAAACCTGGGATTTGTTTACTATGTATTACATGCTGTCTCTCTGAGTAGATCTTTAACTGCACATGTTCTCTATGTCAGAAAGTCCATCACATCCTCCTGATGAATTAGATAGTCATGTGACCCAAACAAGGAATCTAAAACCCTCCATCATCGTTCCTCAGTTGATTTCAATATGAAGTTTCCACATCTCCCACTCAAGCCTCAAAGAAGGACTCATTATACGTTCTTGAAATACACCTGGTTCTTTCCCATTTTGAAGTTTCTGTTCAGACTTTGAAGTTTCTGTTCACTGCTGTGGGATGTCGCTCCACTTCCAACTACAGTTCACTGTATCAACAAAGGCCACCCCAGAATGGATGACAACTCACAAAGCTGAGAACCTGGAGAACACTGGACAGCCTGCAGGCAGCTGAACAGGTTGGAGTGTCTTTTCCAGGTGCCTCACTTGGTCCAAACTTCTAGGCAGCTCGGCTGGTTTCTGCTTCTTCCAGGATTCTGGTCTGGTATCAGAGGCTGCTTTGCAGTTTTGCTCATCTGAGAGTCTTCTTTGCAGCTCAGCTTCCTCCTCTGAGAGGGACTCTCAGCTTTTATTGGTTATTCTGGCAGGGAGGGGCCTAGTGAATCTTGTCAATTTTAGGGGCTTCCTGAAGATATTACAAGTTGTTTACTTTCCTGCTTAAAGAGCTTCCCTGCAGGGTGAAATGTTTTAGTCTCCAAGGAAACTGTTACATAATAACACATAAGAATTAGTACCTCTCTGAAACACTCTATCTCAGCCATAGAGGGCAGTTTATCTTAAATTCTTGTCCTTGGATTTTGTTGTATTGTTGTATTTGGTTGCTATTTATCTCATATATGGGGAAGTATAGCTAAGACTAGGGTCCATTGGAGGAGTTGTATAGGAAGCAACTACAGAGGAAGCTTCTTAAAATATATACATACATGAAAGGAACCTTGTGGTGATATTGTTCCCCAAAATATTGTGCACCCTAATAAACTTATCTGGGGTCAGAGAACAGAACAGCCACTAGATATAGAGGCCAGAAAATGGTGGCACACACGCCTTTAATCCTAGCATTCAGAGGCAGAGAGATCTATCTTGATCTCTGTGAGTTCGAAGCCACACTGGAAACAGCCAGGCATGGTAACAAGAGCCTTTAATCCCAGGAAGTGATGGCAGGAAGCAGAAAGGTATTTAAGGCTGAGGATGAGGAACCAGGCCTGGTTAAGCTTTTAGGCTGTTGAGCAGCAGTTCAGCTGAAATTCATTTGGATGAGGACTCAGAGGCTTCCAGTCTGAGGAAACAGGATCAGCTGAGGAATTGGCAAGGTGAGGTGGCTGTGGCTTGTTCTGCTTCTCTGATCTTCCAGCATTGACCTCAGTACCTGGCTCCAGGTTTATTTTCATTAAGAAGACCTTTTAAGACTCGTGCTACAGAATCTAAATGGAATCAACAAATAACCAGAGAGACAAAGCTCTAATGAGACATCTTTCGCCACCAAATGAAATTTCCATTGCCAGGGAATGTGTTACACATAATTGAGTTGTTGGCCAAAGTGGACCCATGGAAACCCACAACAATGCAGGCCATTGCCAAGAGTATTGGTTGCTCTCCACAAATTGATAGTAAGGCCCCATTACTGAAGACAGCACCTACACATCTCATTGAACACAGAGAAGTTGACCCGCTGCCTATCTAGAGCCTTCAGCTCTACTGACCAGTGTTCTTGGTACTGGAGGGTAGGTGCTCTGCATGTGAACACAGGAGAAAGATAAACACAAACCCAACAATAAACCTGTAAGCTACAATGGCAACCTACCTGCAAGATAGACTGGTGTAATAAGTGGCACAGAAGCTGGGGGAGTAACCAGCCACCATCTAATTGGATTTAAAGCCGATACTATGAGATAGAACTCACGCCGTATACAGCTTAGGTGGCCAAGAACCTGAGTCTAGATAGGCCAGGGACCTAAGGGGAAACCAAATAGTACTGTTCTGCTGAAGGAATGTAACAACATAATGACTCATAAACACATTCTGCTATATTCACAGATCAGTGTCTCACTTAGCTATCACCAGAGAAGCTTCCTCCTGCAGTAGATGGGAACAATGGGACAATGGGACAATGTGCAAAGAGTAGGAAACCTTGGAATACTCAGTTCTAAATGGGATGTCTTCATCAAATCCCTTCCCTCAGGGCTCAGAGAACTCTGTGAAAGGAGAGGCCAAAAATAGGTAAGGGTCAGTAGGGATAGATGACATCAAGGAAAGAAGGCCTGTTGGACACAACAGGGCTGGTGCACCTACGAACTCACAAGAGACTGTGGCAACACACACAGGGCCTGGACAAGTCGAAGGCAGATGGGACCCCAGTGCTGAGAGGGACAGTGGACATGACGCCAATCCCTAACCCCAGAAGCTATTTCTAGTTGCTCACTGATTGTGAAGGAAAAATCAGTTTTCTCCAATAGATATATAAGCCTCATTGAAGGCAGGCCCAATATCCAGCAGAAGAAGGCCAACATGGCTGAGCTCCATGGTATTTATGGAGGTTTTGTTTTGATTTTAATCTCATAATGCTGTGTCTGATTCCCCCCCCCACCAAGTCTTTTGCTTATATATTATGGTTTCTAGTTTTGTTGCTATGAGATTTCTGTGCATGAAACTTTGTGGCTTTTCCTTTGGTTCTTGTTTTCTCTGTTTGTTTTGTCCTATACTGGTTTGTCTGTTTTTTGTTTTATCATATCTTATTTTATTTTACAAGATGTCTCTTTGTTTTCTAGTCAGAGAAAACCAGAAAGAGAGTAGATTTAGGTGAATGGAGAAGTGGGGAGGACCTGGTAGGAGTTGGGAGAAGTGAACCATAATCCTAATACATTGTATGAAAAAAAAATATTTTTAAATTTAAAAAAAGAAAAAAAATTTGAAGCTTTAGTTCATAAACTAAACTTGAAATTTTTTTAAAGGCCAGGTCACTGATCTTCATTATCAGAATATTTTAGCACTATAATATATCTTGTTTGTATTAAGATGTTATGATTTGCTGTTATTTTGTCTGGTATGTCTAAAGAAAAAAACAGAGCTAGGTGAGAATCAAAAGGAAGACAGACAACTGGCTAAATTAATAAACACCATTTTTACTCATTAAACACAGTCATTTAAGATTCAAGAAAATGCAGTGCCCAATTCCTGACTTGTTATTCAGGCTGATCAGAGAAATCTGTGTGATGGGAGAGAGGAGGATGAAAGGTAGAAGGGGAAAAAAGAAGAAAAAGAAAAAGGGAAGAGATGGAGAGCAAGGGGTGTGGGAAGAAGGGAGGGAAATCTCTTCTGATAGGTGGGCAAAGCATTGTTCATCTCCCTCCCTTGTGTGTTCTAGTGGTTCATGAACAACTGTATCTGTCTCTGAGGATCACAATGATGGGTGACAGGCAAGCAGGACCATAGGGAGAGTCAAGGGGAATCAGAACTAAGCTCAAGAGGTAAGGTTTAGCTTACAGCTAAAACAACAACAACACATTTTTCTTTCTATTTATTTATTTTGTTATTATATTTTCCATTATTTAAAACCATTGATCATATTCTTACCCACCCCTGAGTCCCACTAAATCCTTACCTACCCAATGTTAAGTTCATTCTCAAACAAGAAACAAAAACTCAATGCAACAAAACAAAATCCCCAAAACCAAGAAAACAAAATAAAACCATATTCAAAAAGAGAAAACAAAAACAAACAAACAAACCCCCCCACAAACTATAACCATATAAAAGCACACACACACACACACACACACACAAACTGTGGTGTCCATTATATGTTGGTGAACCACTCCTGAACATGAAGTCTGTCCTGGAGTGGTTGATATACCCAGTGGCACTCTATTGGAGAAAACTGATTTTCACAGAAGATATAAATGAAAGTTCAGTTGTTAACTTTTTCCCCAGTGGTTAGGTTTTCATTCATTCATTTTTAAAAAAATAACAAAATAAAATACAATAAGATAAAACAAAAACTATCATATTGATGTTGGACAAGACAAACCAACAGAGAGGAAAGACCCCAAGAGGAGACACAAGAATCAGAGACCGACTGGTTCACTCAATCAGGAATTCCATAAAAACTTCAAACTGGAAGGCATAATATATGCACCAAGGCCCTGGTGCTGGCCTGTGCAGGCCCTATGCATGCCTCCTCAGTCTCTGTCAGTTCATATGAGCTTTGCTCATGCTGATTTAAAGGGCCTTGTTTTCTTGGTTTCTTCCATCCCCTCTGGCTATTACAATCTTTCTGCCTCCTCTTCTGCAGGGTTCCCCGAGTTATGAGGGAAGAGATTTGATGGAGACATCCAATATAGGACTGAGGGTTCCAAGATATCTCATTCTCTGAATAATTTAACATAACATTTCAATTTATCAAGATCTTAGTGAATTTATTCTCTGACTGATAAAGGGTGGAGCATAAAGCAATAGACATGTTGCTGAAATTGCCTATACTATAGGAAATGTGTAATTAAGTTATAGGAAATTCTAAAACTCAAGTTCAATGTTTCTACAAAAACCTATTTACTCTGGTTTTTCTGTTAGTGTTTTATATATATATATATACACGTATATATATATACACATACACACACACACACACACATATATATATATATGTTTTCCTAACATATTTTCTTATGAGCTAGAAACAGACTAATGAATTCCATTTTTTAAAATAGTATTTTTATTTATCCTTAAAAAACTTGCGCCGGGTGTTGGTGGCACACGCCTTTAATCCCAGCACTCGGGAGGCAGAGCCAGGTGGATCTCTGTGAGTTCGAGGCCAACCTGGGCTACCAAGTGAGCTCCAGGAAAGGCACAAAGCTACACAGAGAAACCCTGTCTCGAAAAACCAAAAAAAAAAAAAACAAAAAAAAAAACTTGCACATGTATACAGTGTTTCTTAATCATATCTATATCCCCATACCTTACTCCTTTAACTTTTCCCTGGTCTCCCAGCACATTTGACTCCCAACTATGTTTATTTACAGCTCACTGAGTACTGTTAGTGCTACCCATATGTGCTCTTCATACTTTAGTTATTAACCCTAATACAATTTCATAAAATAACTACATCTGAAAATTGTAAGCAAAACTAAGGTACCTGTGACCATAAGCATTTCTCCAACTCCAGAATCCACTAATTTATTTAGTTAAGATGACGTTAGCGGTTCATATTCTTAGGGAAAAAAAAATGCAGTTTTAGAATCATCCTTCACAGGGTCGGGAGAACGCAATGAAAGTCCAGAAAGTGACACTTCTGACTAGCTAATTCATGCAGTAGGGACCTGCACACTTCCTTCCTTTAACACGGTCTGCTCTTCAGGTGGTGGGAGAGGAAATGCTGACGCATTATCTCTCGGGGCTTTTTGTTTGTTTGTTTGTTTGTTTGTTTGTTTGTTGTTGCTGTTTGTTTTTTGTTTTGAAGGAAGTTCTATCTCAGCAGGACTTGGGTCAGTGTTGCTTATGTAAGCTCCTCATTGAGGTATTACAGGGAACTCCAGCCTCCCAAAGACTTCAGCCAGGGGATGAAAGCCCCTCCCACATTCAAGCAAAACCACCCAACAGGTGGGAGAAGTACCAGGCAGTCACAGCCCAAGCTGACAAAAGTCACCAAATGTCATAGAGCCAACCATCTGGGGGATTTCAGAAGCACATGTTCTGGCACCAAACATTCTAACCACTTCCTTCCACCCCACAACTCTTCATTTATTTTTTTTCAAAGGTGCTTTCTTTCTGCCAGCATACAAATGAATGTAATATCAACAGAATGTTCTTGAGCGTCTCTGAAAAAGAACTGTTTAAGGAACAACTGAGAAATGATTTATAGGCACACTATTGTCCTTTGTGGCCACATATTTTCACACGTATTGCTGACATGGCCATTTTCCGAAGGGCATCTGATTACCAAGTACCATTAAGACCCTCTGATCCTTTTTGCAGACCTTATCCCATGTCATAGCCACCATTACACACTACCCTGGTGATATTCCTTCAGGTCATCACAGAGTCTGGTCATCTTCTGTTTTCCCCACCCTGTCTGATGTTCTCCTAGAGATGTAGGTAGAGCGGCTTCTTGTCCTGTGTTCTTCCTCAGCCCAGAGGTTAACTCACTCTTTTTAACACACATGCCACCAATTTTGTTTCTCCTCTGGTGGTAATTTGTCTCCTTCCTCGATGTTTCTCGTTTTCTCCTCTCATGCTTTATTATCCGTACTGTAGCTGCATTTATTAATGCATACATGCAGCCAGCATTTGTTTAACATGTGGTCTATGCCAAACATTGCTCTACATCTGCGCCATTAGATAATGAAGGAACAGAACAAAGCTTCCTGCAGTCATGGAGCTTACCAGCATTTTTGCTGTGTGTAGGTCCTTGTGCCTGCAACATTCCTAACACACAGACACACACACACACACACACACACACACACACACACACACACACACACAGGGCTCCAATGCTTTAGAGGGAAATGTGGTGGTATTGTGTTCCCCAAAATATTGTGTATGCTAATAAACTTATCTGGGGTCAGAGAACAGGACAGTCACAATATGAAACAGAGGTTAGGCAGTGGTAGCATACGCCTTTAATCCTAGCATTCCAGAGACAGAAATCCCTCTGGATCTCTGTGAGTTCAAGGCCACATTGGAAACGGCCAGGCACGGTGATACACACCTTTAATCCCAGAAAACCACACCTTTAATCCTAGGGAGTGGTGGTAGAAAGCAGAAAGGTATATAAAGCGTGAGGACCAGAAACTGGAGAGGCCTTTGGCCTGGAGAAGCCTTTGGCCTGGAGAAGCATGTGGCTGGTTAAGCTTTCAGGCTTCTAGCAGCAGTTCAGCTGAGACCCATTCTGGATGAGGGCTCGGGGCATCCAGTCTGAGGAAACAAGACCAGCTGAGGATTCAGCGAGGTGAGATAGCTGTGGCTTATTCTGTCTCTCTGACCTTCCAGTCTTCACCCCAATAACTGGCTCGGGTTTGTTTTATTAATAAGACTCTCTAAGATTCATGCTACAGGGAAACAAAGTTAAGGCAGGTTAAAGATGCTCTAGAGTGTTGGATTAAGAGAATAGAAGTATATCACTTACTAAATAGATTCAGAGGAGGCTTTAGAGAGAACATGAAATTAGACCGAACAATGAAGTTTGAGGTATTGGCATATAGGTAGATATCTGGAGGACCATTCAGGTCAGAGTAATCTCTAACACAGAGATTTCCATCAGAAGACTATGTGGTGTGCTCTAGAGGCTGGAACAGGATAACTGTGGGGTTGGAGCTAAACAAGTGAAGAGGATGGGATACAAGGATCTGGAATCAGTGGGCCTGTAGGTCATATAGAGACTTCTGCAGTAGCTGTCCCTTATAAGTGGTTTGTATTTTCTGGACTCAGCATCCTTCAGCCTCCATGATAACATGGTCAATTATGTTTAAAACTATTAAACAGGAATTTCCAGAAATAAAAAAAAATCCATAAACCTTAAGGAATTTAAGTTATAGTAAATTATTAATTGTTCCATTTTATTATTAGTTGTGCTTGTTAATATCTTACTCTGCCTAATTTATAACTAAACTTTGTCATAGCTATGTATACATAAAAATATCCATTCCCTTAGGTTTCAATAATTTCTAGCATCCACTGGGAATCTTCGTACATAGTTCCTGCACATGAGTGGAGTCCTTGCTCTGAAGGAAACCAGAGTCATTGCAGGGTTTGAAGCAGACATGTGATCTGAATGATTTTTTATTTATTTATTTATTTATTTATTTTTGGTTTTTCGAGACAGGGTTTCTCTGTGTAGCTTTGTGCCTTTCCTGGAACTCACTTGGTAGCCCAGGCTGGCCTTGTTTTTAAAGATACCTCTGTCCTCAAAACAAAAGTGGACGACAGAGAAGCAAGGGAAGGTTTAGACTGTGGTCATTATGCTTCATTATCATCTTAGGGGAGTCTGGGATTGCCTGGGAGACACACCTCTGGTGTCTGGAAGAGTGTGTACATTGAAGGTAGACCGAGAAGGGAAGACTCACTCTGAATGTGGGCTGCAAAATCCCCTGCGACAGGGGGAACAGACTGAATTAAAAGTTCAAAAGGAGAAAGGAAGTCGGACCCCAGCATATGTTTCTCTATGACTCCCGAAGCACGTCAGTGTGAGACACCCCCCCCCCCAAGTGCTGCACCTGTGAAGCACTCCTTTCACCAAAACTTCCTGTCACAGGGGACCCTCCCCTCCACCTGGGAACCAGAACAAACCTTCTTGACTTGCTTCTCATATTTGGTCACAGTGTATTTGGTCGCAGTATTCACAAGAAAAGTGAATATTATACTATCTATACAGGAGCACTATTGTATGTTAGGTCCTTGGCATACAAAACATGGTTTTTGAATGAATTAATATACGAATGAGCAAAATATGGAAGTTGAAGGATGTAAGGTCTTCTCCAAAGCAGGAAGTAAACAGATAAAATGTACAACGGATCTTCACTTTCCGAGGAGCCTCACAGGACATTAACATTATACCTTGTGATTACTTGTGTGCAAATATATGTGACTATATACACACACAACACATCATGATCATCTGTTGATACACCATGTCTTTGAGATGCTTGTTTTTCAAATATTCTTGAAGTCTTGAACTTTTAGGTATAAAATACCTTCAAATTGTATTTACTCTGTAGCAATCACTTAGCTCTTTAGACCTTTCCAAGGTACTAGGGTAGAGCTGTTTGTGGTGTCTGTTAAATGTTAGTATATTTTAAACTAGAATCATTTAAGGGGAAAAGGTATTCAACCTGCTTG
This sequence comes from Peromyscus melanophrys, assembly GCA_902168415.1. NCBI lineage: Eukaryota > Metazoa > Chordata > Mammalia > Rodentia > Cricetidae > Peromyscus > Peromyscus melanophrys. The sequence continues at coordinate 28,104 of CABHPR010148692.1, forward strand.
TTCTAAGTGGTGTTTAACATAATAGCTTCTGCTATTTGTGGAAATTAAGCCACAGCATTTATTCTGTTAAAAGTATTTTCTGTTTGCCTTCTGTGGGTACTTCTATTTACTGAAAAGTAACACATGTTAATGCTGCTTAGCTGAATTGGAGTTTTTTTTTTTTTTTTTTTTTTTTTTTTACAAATTTTGAGGAAGTAGTCTGTTCTCACAAAACAAAGGTCATGGTTTCAATTCCTGTTTAGGTTTACATTAGTTATAAAAGAAGAGAAAAGCTTCCTCAGCCACAGATTCTTTTTCAGCCCCGGGGAACTTACTTGCAGAGGCTTTGTATAAAAGTTATGGCCAAGGGTGTGAATCTGGAAAGCCCTGTACAAACCCATCTGGGAGGAAAGGAAAGTACAGATGGCATATTGATAGTCAATTAACCTACGAAAAGCAGCAGATATTTAAGACATTCTATATTTAACACGATGATGTAGTTTCAAGATGATAACTTTCAAGGTTGGACAATTTTAAGACTAGTAGAAATGACCTCATTGATCTAGTCATTCATAAACATTCTCTGAACTTGTGTGATCTATCAGATGCATGGCAAAGTTGAGTAGAAAAACCTGTAAGTCTGTACTGTCAATCATGCCTGACCAGCTAGAGAAACAAAGCCCTCAAAGAGACATGTCTTCTCCTGAATGTGACCAAAAGAAGAGAGGGAGGCAAGAAAGAGAGAAGGAAAGATGAGAGGATAAGAGGGAAGGAGGAAGGGAGGGAGGGAGGGAGGGAGGGAGGGTGGAGGGTGGGAGGGAGATTCAGAAATATTCAGAAGGCAGTTTCACAACATGCTTACTTTGGGAAACATTAGTGTGTGCCCCAGATGGATGGTGTCTGTTCTAGCCCTGTGCTTTTGATCAGCTTTAAAGTACCAGGTCTGTGTTCCTTCCTGTAGAGTGGGCTTCACATCCAGTTACAGAGTAGTTGGTTGATTTTCTCCAAAATAGTAGGGGCAGTGACACTATTGAACCAGTAGGGGTCTTGCCTGGCAGGTCAGTATTACAGCAAACATGGTCTATATTGATGAGTTTACTTTCCTAGCAACTTAAACAGCATCTTACAGTCCTATGAATGCTAGCTAGCACAGAGAGAGAGAGAGAGAGAGAGAGAGAGAGAGAGAGAGAGAGAGAGAGAGAGAGATCCCAGCTCAGTTCCATCTTGATTTCTGTGTCCTATAACCAAAGTATGTAGTATCTTCAGGATAAGGTTTTATCACAATGTCCTGGTGGGAAACCAAGAGCAATGACCATAGGCTGTATTGTTTTGGAGCCTCTGAGTCCTTCCTGGCCAACAACTCATAGGGAGGAATTCCACATCTGATACAGATTTTGCTTAAAAGCCTGTGGCTTCCTAGAACAGAATTAGCCACCCATAAAGGAAAGGTACCTCCATTCCAAACTTTTTTTAAACTTATTTTTCAATTATATAAAGCAAAGTCTCAGGGCTTTACACACTTTTACATGTATTTTTACCATTTGGTAGCCCTCCAAACCCCACCATTTCCCCAATCATATTTAAGTTTTTCATGCTGAAGCAGCACATACTTTGCTACTTATTATATATTTTATATTTATTATTCCCCTGCCTTAGTGCTTCCCTCCCAGTGGTTCTTTCTTGCCTCCTAGTAAATAATTATATTTATACTCACCACCAGTTCTACGTTCAGCATGGAGCACATATATGGATTTTTTAAGAGGCTGGCAATTAATTCAGAGACTCATATTTGTTCAAAATGCTGAGAATAACTGACAATACTCAGTCTTAAACAAGACATTTGCACACTTGCACACACACACAGAGAGAGAGAGAGAGAGAGAGAGAGAGAGAGAGAGAGAGAGAGAGAGAGAGAGAAACCTGAAGGCCCAGAGCATATTGCAGAAGAAAGGTCAAAAAGAATTTAAGAGACAGCAGATGGGGAAGAGTATCATGTATTGTTGCCACCCAGATCTGACATTGCTCTTGCAAGCATAAGCAGTAGCTATGGAAACCTTCACAAGATTGGGCCCTCCAGATTCCCACCATGGATACAGGAGAGGCTCATGAGGCCTAGTCCCTTCCTGAAGAGCTAATGACTGTTAACAGCTGCTAGAGGAGCATGTATCATTTTCTCTAATGGTGTAGCCACTAGGGGACTAAGTGGAAAAAAGAAGATAGCAATTGGAGGAAAAGAAAGGGTGTAGCATGGAATAATGGGGAGTATGAAAATAAAAATAATAAGTGGTCTATATATATATATAAAACAGAATTAAAAAAAGAATTTACACTTCTATTTAAAACAGACATATATTTGCACATATAACATACATAAGCAGATAGATATACAATGTATCTGTATTGGAATTTCTGAGGGCTTGGTAGTGACTTAATAAAATGTCTAAAAGATCTCCATGAAGGCAATAAAAACAGTAAGGTTGAAAAGTGTTTGTATGTAGAGAAGCAATAAGCATGGCATTATAATGAAATGTGGTAACTACAACAACAGATGAAGTACAGAATCTTGTAGCTCTACATATCAGGAACACCCACAGCTTCCTGGGAGAGGTCACACTGAGGCAAAGGTACAAGAGGTGGCCAACAGGAGCAGGCAACTGGGTGAGAAGTGTGTGTCAGAGTCAGAGCAGGAAAAGAGCTCATGACACGTGTATGGTGATCACTTACAAACTTTCACAGGGAAAAATCTATGTACACTCCTAAATTAGCTACCGTGGCTAATTATTTCAAGAATCATACAGGCCACAGAGGAAATACAGATAACTGAAAGTTCAATTTATGTCACATGTTTGAATTGAAGTTCCTTTTTCTGTACATAAGCTCTCTCTTCCTGACTCTTTCTACTAGAAAGTCCTATGGAGCTTGGCTTTGTCTCTCTCTGATCAGGCCACAGCTGCAGAATACAACACAGCTCTTTGGAAGAAACACGCTCAATTAAACAGCCTGGAGAGCAGCCCTCATGGGTATTCTCCACTCCAAATCTTGATGTGTTCATGCAGAACAGCTCCTCAGTCTGACAGGCAAGGGCTCGTACAATTAAGCTCTAAAATACCAATCTGAGGAAGTCTGAGTGTCCTATCCAGTCCAGAGTTGTGATCCTCAGGGAAGTTAATGAGGGCTGTATGGAAAGCTCTCACGCATACTCACACATATTTAGTGCCTGGTCTGAGTTACGCTCTGTTCTCACCATTCAGGACAGGACCTGGCCAGGACAGACTAGGTCTAAATACAGCAAATAAACCTAAAGAGGGTTACAAGTTAAAAGATGACTAGGAGATGGGGGATGGGGAAATAAGGATGGTAAATAGCATGTGGGCAGGGACTTAAATGTTAAAGTGCAGGAGAACACTCAAATTCTTCCTTTCTAGGTACTCCAAAATAAAGTTTGAGGTGATGGCTGTGCTAATTATCACAACTTGATCCTTATATGTTATGTATATCTTGAAAAGCTCTACATAATAAATATGTGTGTTCCTTGGTTATTGCTGATGGTGACTGAACCCAGAGCCTCACATATGCTAAGCACATGCTCTTTACTCCATTATATCCCAGACAATATGTAAAATTATTCTGTCCATTAGACTCACAGGAGGAGCTAGAGAGACTGTTCAGTGGGCAAAGGAAAGAACCAATTTTTGCAAATTGTTCCCAGACCTCTACTGTGGCATATATATATTTCACAGACACATGGACATATACCACACACACACACACACACACACACACACACACACACACACACACACGGTGTATATATATAATTTAGATATTAATTTATATATTAGATATATAAATTTAAATATTAAATATATAAATTTAAATACTATATATAATTTTAAATATTTAAAAAGTGAAATAAAATTTAAAATATGTAGACTCTTTATTGGAAGGAAATTATAAATAAACATGGAAACATCGACATTGCAGAAGATGCACAAATGGAAGTGAGTGTTCATTTAGATGGCTATACTGTTCTTAACATACTGCAGTTTCTGCCATCGGTGGTTTAACAGCATGTGCCTCCTTGCTCAGCACCCTAGTACCTCCTTCAAACTGCCAAGGAAAAGGTTTATATGGCTCAGTGCTTGCTCTTTATAATGAGGCTTCTCTGCACTAAGGCTGCTTTGGTTTGGCTGAAGTCCATGACATGCTATTTGCTAACTTTTTCTAATAGTTTCTCTACACTCTTTCTGTTTTCGACTTGTCCTACAACTTTTTGGGAGAATCTGGATACCTGCAACTCTATCCTGCTTTCTGGGATAAGCATAAAAGTTTTATCTGCTAAGAGGCTAGAGTACAGAGGTTGCTGAACACCTGGCAAACAGATTTCCTGAGTTGGAATCCTTCCTATGCACTTAGCTCTAGGATTCCAGACAACGTGACTGAACCTGCTCCGTCTCCACTTCTGGTAACGCAAGAACAATGGCATTGCACCCAAAGATTCTGTGAGGATTTAATGACACAGTGCATGCAAAAGCACTTAAAGGGATTTTTGTGTTTTAGAAATTATGGTAATGGCTTTAATTGAAATGTGAATTCCTGCTAAGATATTTCTATCATCCCAATCAAATGCATTCCATTTTCTTGCTGTAAGCCAGTTTTCCCTTCGTGTCTAGTGGTTAAATTCCCAAGAACAAAAACAGTTTAGAAAAAAAAAATGATGTAATCACCACAAAAGGTCTACTGTTTTCAGCTTCCTGAGATGCTATTTTCAACTTCTGAACAACTATTAATGCATCATTTGTACCATTATCTAATCCGTTATAATCTTACAATGCAGTTTTCGATACATGTTTCACATACTCTGCTAGGTTGCATTCATTTAAAAAGTACAACTCCATAGACATAGAATTTGAGATGTGTATTTCAATGCAGCAGTTACTTAAGGAAAAATAAAATAAAATTGATTTATGGGACTTGTTATTCAACCTGATCAAACCAAAAATATTACAAAAGTACAATTTCATCATTATAAACAAATTATGATTCATTTATATTTCCTTACTGGATCTATCTGGCACAGGATGTCTTTTTTGAGATTAGCCATATGTTATATGTTTGGGGATAGCCATGGTAGACAGTAGCTATCGTTATTGACAACACAGATTCTGACTACATTTCATTTCTATAACTCTGTATTTATGATAACATGTAGGAGAGCAATCTCTTTCAGAAGTATAGTTAGTATTTGTTAATTAAGGGCAGTACAAAGACTGGCTGTGATGGTTCACACCTGTAATCCTAGCACTTGGAATTTAAGGAAGGAGATTTGGAGTTCAAGATCATCCTCTGCTGCATAGTGAGTTTATGTGTGGTCTGAGCTACATGGCACCTAAAAAATGCATAAAATCTGTATATGGAAAACATGTTCTGAGATTCAAAACACAGAAGGTAAGAAAAGAAAAAAGCTTTCTTTAAAAGTAACAAACGTCTTTTTGCAAGACAGTGATAACATGATTTTTCAGCATTATTTCCCATTAAGAATACAAGGTAGTTATACCCATTCATAGAAAGTAATTACTTATACAGTAATAAAATGTTTATATGCTTTAATGTCTTTGACCTTTTGGGAAATTTAATCTGACTTTCTGGCATGAGGCAGGTTATTAGATACGAATAACTTGTAAAGTAAACATGTTGGCATAGATTAGTCTTAGTAAAGTTTTTTTGATGTTAGTCCCATGTTCAGACTGATCTGTCCTTCAAATACACTCTGCAGTGCACTCAGTGTTTTCACAAATGGTGTCGAAGTTCCTCAGACGTAGTTATAGAAGATGAACGGCATTGTTGCCAGGGTCATTAACAACACACTGTGAGAAACCAATCTACTTTCATTGCTCTAGTTAGAAAAAACTAACCAGCAACAGCAGAAACCCAATGCACATTCTGTCACTCTAGAGTGGGCCCTATCTAACCCTTCTTTATCAAATTTGGCATTATGTTTATTTTAGCCTTCTGTATCCATTTGCTTGCAGAACTGATTGTAATAGGGAATTACAAAGAAGCGACAAAAGTTGTTACACAGGAAGGGGAGGGACTTACCTTTGGCAATTTCAATGGTAATTTGCAAACTGGCAGCTGGTAAAGATTTTCATGAAGGGATTGATCCAAGTTGGGGACAATCTTCTCTCTGGGTACTTTATAGACCACAATGGTGCCTTTATAATGAGGGCAGCTATAGTTCCCAAATTCATCCACCTCTTTGATGTGGAGTTCTAGCCTGGGTTTTCTTTGCAGGTGAAAGATGAGTTTGTAGTCTTTCCCATAATCCTTCCCATTGCCTGAAAAGGAGATACGTTTGTCACCAAAAAGGTAATCAGTTTGCTTTAATTTGGAAAATCCCAATGACCTTTCATTTATCAAATCTAGTTAAAGTGTCTTGCCTGCTGTCACCCCTTGTAAGCATAAACCCTAGCAGCAATGACAGGTTATTGTAGATTGTTAGGAAGATTTCTCATCTGTAATTGGGCCATGTATTCGCTGGAAGCTCCTACACAAATAATTTTTACTTTTCTTTTTCCTCTCCATGATTTGCTACCAAGAAACTTCTGGAAATATTCATATTCTCCAGTATTTAGAAAGTCATCTTCACTCTCCAAGGACTATCTTTCTCCTTCCTCTGTGCTGTTCCTACCATACTGCACACTGCCATGAGCACACATTGGATATTTTAGTACTGTATTCTCCTGGGACATGTGGCTGCTTAAGTGTAAATTACAATTAAATGAAAGACGATTAAAAGTTCAAATATTTGACCTCCTAGATGGCTCAACAGGTAAAGGTGCTTGCCACAAAGCCTTAATACCTGACTTCAATCCCCATATCCCACATGATAGGAGAGAACAAATCCCTGCAAGTTGTCCTCTTATCTACACACACACACACACACACACACACGGAGAGAGAGAGAGAGAGACAGA
>CABHPR010148693.1:0-24975 GCA_902168415.1 Peromyscus melanophrys
CAGACGGTTCTTTCTCCATTTTGACTCCTCAACCCCGGGAACCCCTTGGTTCTCACCCAGACAGCCCTGGGAAGCTGGTTTCCATCTGTGGTAGTTACACCTCGGTCATGTCAATGACACATTGAGCTCAAGGATGTCTTTCCTTCCTTTCCTCTGAAGGGCCCTGTCCTCGTTAGAGTTTCTATTGCTGCGATGAAATGCCATGACCAAAAAGCCAGTTGGGGAGAAAAGGGTGTATTTGGTTCACACTTCAAGATTGCTGTTCATCACTGAAGGAACTCTAACAGGGCAGGATCCCGGAGGCAGGCGCTGATACAGAGGCCATGGAGGAGTGCTGCTTACTGGCTTGCTTCCCATGGCTTGCTCAGCCCACCTTCTTATAGAACCCAGGACCACCAGCCCAGGGATGGCACCACCCACCATGGGCTGGGCCCTCCCCCATGGATCACTAATTGAGAAAATGCCTTACAGCTGGATCTCACGGAGGCATTTCCTCAACTGAGGCTTCTTCCTCTCTGATGACTCTGGCGTGTGTCAGGCTGACACACAAAACCTCAGTACAGGTGCCCTGCCCCCACTGGGCACCTTTAGCCTATGCTCTTAAGAAAACCTTCCACCATTTCTCTATGTCTCTGTGTATTCTCCAGTGGGACTGATGGTATTTCTTATTTCCTTCCTAACTCCCCAAAGCCACAGGTTTATAATACGTTCTATCTACCTGGCTCGTGCCATGCACAATCACACATACACACCTCACCCCCATCCAGTATCCCTGAGGGACTAGGCAACTCTGAGTATGGCCACCAAGTACTTGGACTCCACTCTCCCTTGCCAGCTCCACCTGGTATCTTCCACTTTCCACAGCGGGCTGTTGTGACCCTCCGTGTCCAAGTGCTGGTGCCAGTCTTCATCAGTGCCCTCACATCCTTGCTAGCACATGGCACCCATCTCTGCCAACAATGCTATGGAGTTTGCATGCGCGTGCGTGCGTGCGTGCGCGCGCGCACACACACACACACACACACACACACACACACACACACACACACACAAGGTCACATGTCTGCTATGGTGCCCGTCTACACAGAACCCTCTAAGAATTCTGATGAACACTCTGTGGGAAGAGGCTCCTATTTCACACTCATATAAACTGCCCCCATCAAGCCTGCAGCCTCTCTCTTCCTCAGGTCCCTTTACACAGAACTTTTTGCCTGAGGTTGAATGAAATGTTTAGCCCACAAACACCCATGGACGTCTCAGGAAAACCACTGAACACGTGCAGGTCACAGCCTTGCAAAAATGACCCTCGCATCTGGATTAGGACATCCGAAGGTCTTAGGAGGCCACCACCACCACACCTTGCTCACATGGCCTGGATTGCTGGGCTGGGAGAGCCAGTGCCCCCAGGGTAGGAGGCAACACAAGGAAAGACAGGTGTACACACTCACCTCTGACTCAAAGACAATTGGGTAGCCAGTGGGAGGAGTCAGGCCTCTTCACCTGACTGAGGGCACACAAAGGCACTCTCCCAGGACTGAGAAGACATGTCATACCACAGCAGGTGACACAGAGAAGCAAGCCTTGGACACAGCCAACCAACTCAGAGCAACACTGAAAGTGTAGTGCTACTCTGTGCAGGGCACCCACAGCCCCCTATAGACACCAGCACCCTGCCCCAGGACACATGACTGAGGTCTTATATTGTGCAAACCAGGATTCTACATCTTAAAAACACCCAAGGTCAAAGCAATGATAGACAGACAAGCTAGAAGACACACAGATACATCAATTCCAACATGAAAAGCTGCCGCTGTTTGAATTCAATCTTGGGACTTCATGGACACTTATGGCCAATGGGGAGTACATGAGGCTCTGAGTCTCATGTTTGCTTGTCCATAGCTCCCCAGCTTTGGGCTGAATCATACTTTCTGATAATCCTAGCCCTTGCAATCCAAACTCCAACAAACATTCCTTAAAACAAAAGGCTGGGCTGGGGTTGCAGGTTAGCTCATGGAGTGCTCACCCAGCCTGAGTTTGAACCCTCAACATGGCAAACACTGGGCATGGTGGTGCACCCCTGAAATCCCACCTCTAGGCAGCAGAAGCTGGATATCAAAAGCTCAAAATCATCCTCAGGTAAACAGCAAGTTTGAGGCTAGCCTGGGATACATAAAATCCTGTCCTATAAACCAAACCAAAGCAAACAAAAAGCCAAGAGCTGTGTTTAGGCGCACATGAACAAAGCCCTGGTCTGACGTGGCACTGCGAAAAGTTTTCTCTCAAGACAGAATGGAGCTCTGAGAAGAAGGCATAAGTCTGCTCACCAGTAGGCTCCTATCTAGTGGGCAGGACGTACCTATGGGACTAGGAAGACGGCTTAGAGGGTAAAGGGCTCCATAGACTCCATGAGGACTGGAGTTGAGATCCCCAGAACCAGGAGGACGTGGTGACCGCCTCAGATCCTGAGCATGCAGGCAGTGGAGACGGAAAGCCCAGCATAAGCAGGCTAGCCAGACTAGTCAAAATGGCTCCAGGTTCAGTGAGAGACCTGCCTCAACGCATAAGGTGTTGAACCATCAATGTCAACCTCCGGCATCTACTCTCACCTGCACACGTATACAAGTGATTTGGAGTGGCCGTCAAGTCAAGAGCTGGTCAATTCAAGGAAGACATGTTTTCCCAGAGCATAGGTATCACTGCAGGGTTCTACAAACACCCAACAGCTGTACAGCCTTTTATTTATTTATTTGTAAAGAAAAGGTTTTTAATGATGCGCACCCCCCCACACACACACACCCAGTCAGGTGTGTCCAACCTTTTAACGCCACAACACAACATCATCTGCAAAGTTCCACCTGAGACCCATGCTGAGGAGTCACCAAAGAAAAGCAAAACCACGTCCCTGTTTACAATTTTGTGATGGGCTGCACTCATACCCTATTTGGGGTACGTGTGTCCTGCGGGCTGCAGAGTGAACATGCCTACCAGAGCTTCTAAAAGCAGCTGCAATTCATCTCTGAAGTGCTCACTCTTGGTGAGAACTAGATAAGCATTCCTCACTCAAGGCCTTCTCCAAGATGCCCTACATTTTGCTGATCTTAACCTCCAGGTCCGCCATCCCCCACCAGGCCTATTATAAATATTTCATGCTGCCCCATTCCCTACAAGCACAGTAATGTCAGAATCGCTGAGGCTGCTCGCCTGAATTCAGGCTTGCTTCACCAGCTTTCTGTGTCAACTCTGTGTTGGGAGGTGGCCCTGTCACAGCCTCCATCTCAACAGGACCTCGGCAGAACTGCCTGGTTTCTTCATCTGGGAAAATGGCGCCTATTCCATCCCATTTGCCTTTCTCACATTTATAGTCTGTCCTTCCGAAGTCTCAGAGTTGTCCCCTGAGACATGCTCCCTCTTCTTGTGAATTTTCCTTTTCTTTCTTTTTTTTGGGGGGGATGGGGTGGGTTGGTTCGTGACAGGGTTTCTTTGAATAGCCCTGGCTGTCCTGGAACTAGCTCTGTAGACCAGGTTGTCTTCTAACTTACAGAGATTCGCCTGCCTCTGCCTCCTGAGTGGAGGATTAAAGGCATGCACCACCACTGCCCGGTGTCAATTTTCCTTTCAAAGCAAGAACCTGTGTTAGAGTTGTTGAGTATGGCTCACTGGGAAGGACCCCGCAATAAAGCCATATTGCTCGTGATTATAATTTGAAAAAGAAACCCAAGTTTCTTCTTCTGTAGGGCTGCTCGGACATATGACACTTGGACTGAGAATTTCCTCAGCCTTTTAATTCAGGGATCACGTGGCTGGCAGCCACTAAAGAGTCACAGACATGGACATTTGAGTCACCCAGATGCTGTGACAACATCTGGCTCCAGCTCTCAGCAGCAGCAGCAGAGAGAAGCTCAGGGCCGGGGAGAGGATGGAGAATGACCCAATTAAAATGCAAATGAGTCTGCAGATTGTTGCTGCTAAATGGACCCTGAAGGAAAATTAATACACATATTGCAAGCCCTTGGCAAAACCCAAGATTTCAAGGCATCCAGAAAATGCAAATTGAACTCCTTGATGATGGCTTTATTTCTACTATTACAGAGTTGTAGCCGTCAAAGGTGTTAAAGAAACAGATGTGTTTTTCCCCCAACCCCTCCTGAATGACTTAAGACTTGAATCTGCTTATTGACCCTAGTGATGTAAACTACCCACATAATGACCAAAGTAAGAGCGCAGAGAAATCCACATTGGCAGCAGGAGCTGTGTGGGAACGCGAGGCGGAGGGCAAGGGCTCCACCCAGGGGAGCTGTGGTTTCTCAGAGGGGTACGAGGTTAACGCTGTAAAATTATGCATCAGACACCATGTCCAAAGTTGGAGCATTTAATTCTAACAGTAACTCTCAGGTTCCGGGAGTTGTGGTCTTTTCCCTTTTACAGACTGGAGAGCGGGCTGGGTAGATTCATTTAGTAAGCCGAGCACTGGGTAACCACCTTCTGCCTCCTTCTCCTTATCCCAGTCTTCTTCTTTTTTTGGGGGGGGGTGTCGAGACAGGGTTTCTCTGTGTAGCTTTGCACCTTTCCTGGAACTCACTCTGTAGACCAGGCTGGCCTCGAACTCACAGAAATCCACCTGCCTCTGCCTCCCGAGTGCTGGGATTAAAGGCGTGCGCCACCACCGCCCAGCTTTTCCTGTCTTCTAACAAACGTATTTCCCTCTGTTCTCTGTTACTTTAAGACCATGAACCTACCTGTGATGCTTTGCTCAAAAACAACTGGGAATCTGAAGTCTAAAGAAAACAATGTTGTTTCTCCTGAGTAAGAAGATGCTGGCCTGTCCTTTCCTTATTTCTTTTGTTATCCCTGTCCTCAGATTTGGGATCCTGTGAACCAAAGCTTGAATTTCAGAGAGAGAGAGCTGAGAATGGAAGACTGAACACCAGCTAGCATCCTGGACTTCAGATGAAAGGCTCTTTCCAGAAAACGCTACCACATCAGAGCGAGCCATTCACATGGTGAAGTTCCTTTGTGTAGATGAGCAACTTCCCATAAAGGACCATCAGGTTAAGGCCTCTGCTGTCTGTACCAGTTACAGGGAGAGTCTGAGCTATGAGAATCTAGCCTACGTGAAAACTGAAGTCTGGTGCACTTAGGACGCGTGCATGTGTCCTTGGCACTTCAATCTCCATCCACCAGGGACAGGACACGGAGGCACAAACATCACCTGCCTGCTGTGATCTACACTCTGTATGTTTTGTCTCTCTCAAAATGAAGATCCTGACATTCTAACCCTCACGGTGAATGGTACTGGGAGGTGAGGTTTGGTGAGGTGACTAGGTATCAGGGATCGAACCCTCATGGATGGATGGGAGCGTGACCTTGAGAAAGGGCTGCCTTGCCCTTTGTACCATCCATACGGTGAGACGAGACCATCTCTGAAACAGGAGGTAGACCTTTCCTAGACACTGAACCGACTAGGATCTTAGACTGTGGGCTTCCTAGATGCCAAAATTTGGAGAAATCAAAGTCTGCTTGTGCTGGTTTGTCAGAGCATCTCAAACAGAGCGAGACCCCGTCTGGCCTCGTGGAACCAGGACTGGGGTGAATGAAATGCAGCTGACCCTGTAAATTGGCTCACTCAATCCCACTGAGCACCAAACCCCCACATTTCCCATACTCCTTTGCAGTCACAACACAGGCAGAGCGGCTCCTTTTTGCCAATCAGATGCATTCTGATAGGACATGAAGGTGAAAGGAGGGAGCAGAGATGGTGCCTGCCCACTGTGACCCAGGTCTTCTGTAGCAGCTGGAGATAACGGCACTGTTCCGGCCGTCTCTCCATGAAGCCCCGAGGACACAGCCCAGTGCAGAGGCATGCTTTTCCTGTTAGCATGCCATGGTTTGGCTTCTTTTCTGGCTCCACAATACACAGCCCAATCCCTGGTCCTTCCCAGAAATTTCGTGAACCACCTGGCATCCTTTAATACAACCTTTTCTGCTTAAACGGGCTCGAGGAATTTCTGTCGCTGGCAGCCGGCAGATCTGGCTGGGCTCAGCAAAGAAGAACACAGAGAAATGAAAGGGAACTGGAAGGTTGGCAGATGCCAGCTGGCAACACGGTGTCCACACACAGGCCATCAGGGACTCCCAGACTCGGTGCTTGCAGCCCAGGGAGCCACATGTGCATGAGCCTCAGAGCTGGCTGCAGAGAGGGCAGATATTCATGCCACTGGCTAAGTTCGGTATTGTTCTGGGTAAGTTTCTCAGACCCCTATTTGAAGATCCTCATCTCACCCTACAGAGTGTGCACAGACTGAAACTAGGTAATAGGTGTAGACAGCCTGGTGTAGTGTCTAGGGACCAGAAGTTTTTCCAGAAATAGAATCTAACTGAGTGTGATCGCTCTCACCTATTATCCCAGCACTGAGAGAGCCTGGTTAACAGGGCGTTACGGGCCAGCCTGGGCTACAGCGTGAGATCATATCTCAAAAAAGAAAGCCCCCTTTCATGGCACCTTCTAGGCTGTCAGTTGTGTCCTAAATATCTCCTTCCCTGCCACCTGCTGTCAGAAACTCACTGAAGTCGATGATGAATGCAAGCTTCGTGCATTCTGCGAGAAGCGAATGGCCATGGAAGTAGCTGCTGATGCTCTAGGTGAAGAGCGGGAGGATTCTGTGGTCTAAGTCAGTGGTGGGAATGACAAACAAGGTTTTCCCATGAAGGAAGGCCATTGACCCACAGCAGAATGGGCCTGCTGTTGAGTAAGGGGCATTCTTGTTATAGACCACGGAGAACCGGAGAGAGGAAGTGCAAGTCTGTTTGCAGTGCATGATTGACTGCAATCTGAATGTTCTCAACTTGGTTATTGTTGAAAGAAAAAGAGAGAGAAGGATTATTTCAACTGACAGATGCTACTGTGCTTTGGTGGGTGGGGCCCAAAAGAGCTAGGAGAACCCTAAAACTTCTCAGTCTTTGTAAAGAAAATGATGTATGCCAAGATGTTAATCAGAGAGCCCTTGAACAAAGAAGTTAAGAAACCCAGGACCTGGCTGGGTATGGTGGCGCACACCTTTAATCCCAGTACACAGGAGGCAGAGGCAGGTGGATCTCTGTGAGTTTGAGGCCTACATAGTGAGTTCCAGGCCATCCAGGGCTATGTAGAGAGACCCTTGTCTTGGGGAAACAAAAAACAACAGTGGCTCAAGCAACAGCAGTAACCTAAGACCAAAGCACACAATTCAGTACCTGGTAACTCCACTTGTCCTGCAACAAAACAGCGATGTCTTGCTCTGCAGAAACAATGCATTAAGAAAATCAAGGAAGAGGCTGCAGGATATGCTTTTTTTGTTTTTTTTTTTTTTTGGTTGGCCAAGAGAATGAAAGAAGCCAAAGAAAAATGATGCCAGAAACAGATTGCCAAGAGATGTAGGCTGAGAGCTCCTACTCCTAAAATCTGAGTCTGGCCAAGGATGAGTCTTTATGAGTAAGAAGTGGCCGGCAGCGGTGGCGCATACCTTTAATTCCAGTACTCAGGAGGCTGAGGCGGGCAGATTTCTGTGAGTTCGAGGCCAGCCTGGTCTACAGAGCAAGTTCCAAGATAGCCAGGGCTACAAAGAGAAACCCTGTCTCAAAAAACAAACAAAAACAAAAACCAAAGAGAGAGAGTAACAAGTGATCAAACCTTGGAGCTCAAAAACAAACAAACAAACAAATTAATAACATATATATTGCAGTCATCCCAGCCAGTGTTCACCAACTGACTACGTTTGTGTACTAGGGTAAACAAAATAAAAGGCTACATTATTTTTCCTTCCTTAAAATTACCCTCATGAAGAGGAAACTGTTATATTTGAGAGCAAGGGATACACTTCTCTTTGATGACCATGACTTTGGAGATGATGCCATTGTTTCTGATTCAGTGCAATTTTAGACATTTATACAGATCTAGTTTAAAGTAAAAAAGGAGAAGACACTTGTGAAATGTAAGAATTATTCCCAGGGAAATGGTCTCATAACCTCCAGGGCTGGATTTCCCGGTGACAAAGTGGCATGGTGGTTAAAATCATGGACTCTGGAGCTCCAGAGCTGGGTTGGAATCTTGACCTGACCTTTCATGAGTTGTTCTCTGAGGAAGTTTGTCAACCTCTCTGGATGTGAGTTCTCTCCATAAAATGAGATAAAGGAATCTATCTTATAGGGTCACTTAAGAAACAGTGAAGTTTATGTAAAAGGCATCTATGATAATACATAAATGGAAGCTATTTGCATTCAGAAAATGAAGGGGTAGAGAACCATGCCAGGGTTATGTGAATGTGCACTTGCGGACTTGGATAAAAAGCCCAAGAGACGATCATACAAGGGCATAAAAGCTGCCATCTTTTTAATAATAAGGACGGAAGTGAACTCATAATCCCTGAAAAACTGACTTACAGGATTTAAAATGTAACTCTGAGTTTGGATAAGTTTGCTCCATAAGCTATACGGGTAGGGAAAGAAATATTCAGAATTAACGTCATTTAAGTTTTCAATGTGATTTCATTTTAAAAATAAGTTTATTTATATTTTATCTTATGTGTGTGTGTTTATATATGCACACGTGTGTGCATATGCCGTGAAGGCCAGAAGCGGGCATCAGATCCCTTGGAGCTGGAATTACAAGGTCTGTAATTCCGCCTAGCATGGGTGCTGGGATCTGAGCTCCAATGTTGATACTGAGCAGTAAGCACTGAGCCACCTTCCCGTTCCCTCAATGCAACTTTAAATATGTAGGTAACCTAAATTAACAAACCAAATACTAATGGCTAATCGCATATTGCTATATTATTAGTAGCACATTAGATCTCATCCCATTAGTAAACTAACTACGCTATTTCATGTAGCATTATGTTGCCCAAGCTTTTTGTAGATCTTACTTTGGTAGCAGGCTTATGTATCCTACTACATACGGCAGTGGAAAATGTTCTCGTTCACTTTTTAATAGGCACAGAAAATTAAAGCTGATGTCAAGAAGCCATCTTAAACCACAGGCCTCTGATTCTCAAATTAATACTCTCATAAGTCCGACTCCTGGCATTTGCCTAGAGTTAAGTGGAAATAAGGATCACAGCAAAGTAAAATAAAATTGAAGAAATATGGACTATCTCCATGTGTTATAAATATATATTTTTCAAACAGGAAAAGGATGTCACCCAATTATATTTCCCAGATACTTTCGTCATGCTTCTAATTTGTAGATTTGGAGGTTTGGCTAGAGACACTCTAATATGCTACAAAGCAGAATTTAGTGGGTGACTTTGATTGACAGGCGTTCAGAGCAGCAGAGTGCCAATAGTGTGGAGTAGGTCTGAAAAAAAAACACACACAATAACCTGGGCAGTGTGCTGAGCGGAGACTCAGGATACTGATGACTCTTGAAGGAAAACCCAAAACACAGCAATGTGAAGGCATTTGGAGAGGACCTTTGAGAGGCGATTAGGTTTAGATGAGGTTATAGAGTGGACCTCCATGATGAGCTTGTTTCCTTGTGGGCATTGATGCTAAGAGCCTGCTTTCTCCATCCCTGGCACAGGAGGGCACAGTGAGGAGGCAAACATCCACCAACCAGGAAGAGAGTCCTCATGAGAAACAGCCATGTGGGCACATCTGTCCTGTACTCCCCACATTCCAGGACCACCTGAATGTCTGTTGCTTCAACCATACCTTCTACATACCTTGGGGCAGCTGAAGCTAAGACAGGTGAGGAGCAAGGCCACGGTCTAATGGGGCCCAGTTACTTCTCCTGCTGGTGGCTGACCTTGGCATCATCCATGAACACCGATGCAGACACAGACCCTCCGCAGGTGCAACCGGACTCACTTTCCGAACTGCATAGGCTAATTTGCAAGGCGAGCAGCAGCATTAAGTTCAGATGGGCTGCTGCTTTCCACTGCTTTAGGCCAAGCTCAGCTTTAGTCGGTGTGCCTGTCCCCAGCATTCTCAGCTGTACCTTTCCAGTGATGTGTGTTGTTCAGCTATGCTGTGTTGAGCTATCTAGAGTACGGTTTCCACATCTCAGCTACTAAGCCATAAAAGTAATGCTTATTGTTTTCTCAGGCCCTGCGTAGGTATGCTTACAGATTTAAGCCCATTTGAAAGGTTCTAAGAAGACAGATTTTATTCTCTTAGCATCAACCAAGATCAGGCTTACCCACAGCAAGCACTCTATGACTGTTTCCTTACTGAATGAATAGCTACTGATCAAATAATTTCCCTTGATTTTTTTGTCTGTTTTCTGAAACAGGGTCTCAAGTAGCCCAGACTGGCCTGAAACTTGCTCTGTAGCCACAGATGATCTTTAATTTCTGTTCTCTTTGCTTCCAGTCTCTATCAGGGCTTGTCACACACTAGGTTTCAATAAGCTTTATTTGAATGGATGAACTCATTTGGAGAAAGCACTGTGCAAATCCCAAGTATAGAGTAAGGATGAGTCGGGCAAGCCTAAGCAGGTACCAAACTGACTCGAAGCAGTTGGGTTTAAGAAAGAGCCAAATGTGGGTACCAGCTACGAATAAAGCATCTAGGATAGTTAAGATTTACCATCAGGAAAAAAATGCTGACATGAACTATTAAGTCCCTCCATTTTCCACGGAGGTCACTCTGTCCAAAATGTGCTACGTGCCTCTGTACTTAAGAAGAGGATGGTTACTTCTACAGTCTTGTTGATAGAACAGGGCCGACCTCTATCTCACTGGACTGCTCAGTGTCACGGTGACTGTATGTAGATGCCCTCGACTCATGGCTGGTAAACAGAGCTAGCTCCCCAACAGAGGCATGCAAATGGTACCTGGGATCCACAGTTATGGAGAAATGGGAAAGTCAGAGTGTAAAAACAGCTCTCAGTCAGTCCTTGTCACACAGATATCAACACAGTAGCCATCTGGGAGGAACGGAGCAGATACAAGTGAGGGGAGAAGAGAGTCCTTAGTCAGGGTGTGTGTGCGTGCATGTGTGTTTGTGTATGTGGTGTGTGCATCTGGTGTGTGCGTGTGCGTGTGGTGTGTGCATCTGGTGTGCATGTGTGTTTGTGTATGTGGTGTGTGCATCTGGTGTGCATGTCTTTGTGTATATGGTGTGTGCATCTGGTGTGCATGTGTATGTGGTGTGTGTGTTTGTGTATGTGGTGTGTGCATCTGTGTGTGTGTGTGTGTGTGTGTGTACGTGTGTGTGTTTGTGTGGTATGTGTGTCTGTGTGTGTGTGTGCATGTGGTATGTGTGCCTGTGTGTCTGTGTCTCTGTGTGTAAGGGGATTGCTCATTTCTTGGTTGAGTAAAAGGGAGGAGAGGAAGGGAGTATACAACATACCTTTGCAAGGTCATGAAAGGAGTTCAAAGTTGTCCCGTTGGCTTAGTCATAGAAGAAGAACTTGGTTCTGACACACCTCAGCAGAAGACAAGTCAGGGAGCAAGAGAAGTTGTTTTCTTGCTCCATTTGAGCAACATAACAAAACACCATAAACCTGGGGGCTTATCAACAACAGGCATTTCTCACAGCTCTAGAAGCTGTAAAGTCCAAGATCAAGACCCCAGCAGTGTCTGGGGAGGACCTTTGTCCTGGTCTCATTTCGGTGGCTGTGACAAAATCCCCAACAAGGAGTAACTTAGAGGAGAAAGGTTATTTTAGCTCACAATTCCAGGCCACAGTCGCCACTTCGGGGAAAACATTTAATTGGGATGGCCCACTTACAGTTTTAGAGGTTCAGTCCATTCTCACCGTGGTGGAGAGCATGGCAGCATGCAGGCAGACGTAGTACTGGCCACATCTTGATCAGAAGGCAACAGGAAGTGGATTGAGGCACTGGACTTGGCTTGGATATATATGAGACCTCAAAGCCCATCCCCACAGTGACACACTTCCTTCAACAAGGCCACACCTACTCCAACAAAACCACACCTCCTAATAGTGCCACTCCCTTTGAAGGCCATTTTCTTTCAAACCATCACAAGCATCAATCTACTTCAGGGCTTTATCACTTCCCCAAAGTCCCCTTTTCCTTTAAAGACAGAAGTTCTGCATGTAGACTTTAGGAGACATAAGCATTCAGCTCATTGCTCTCAGCAGAACAAAGGAAGGGCAATGTGGTAATGTACTCCAAAAAGGCACTCGAGTATTCTAGTACCCTCTGGGTTCACTTTCTGGGATATTTCTCTCCTACCTCATTACAGATTTACTGGGCTGAAGATAAAACCACACTTAGAACATTATCGTTCACTACTTTGAGACTCACTAGCTCACTCCAAACTTAATACCGGGCTATGGAAAAGCCAGAACAAAATAAAAATCAGAATATACTATAATTACCATGTTATTATAAGTGAGCAGGCAGACAGGGGTCTGGAAAAACTTGGAAGAGCAAACTACAGTTAATATGTATTGGGTGGTAGGACCGAGGGGAATTTTCCCCTTCAAATTATTTTAAAATTATTATGACCTTATTATTGCAATGCATAAAAGCCAAAGTCGAGATAGGAAAACACAAGTCAGGCGGGCCCAATCTTCTCCATGCATCTTGGCCTTAGGAGAATTTGGCCAGAGACCACTGTTGAAATCACTCTGCACCATGCCTGGCTTCTGACCCATTGAAGAGAGAGTCAGACATAGCTGCAGGCCGCAAAGTCCAGCACGTTGGAGATTGAAAAGCTAGTCAAAACTTCAGCTCAAATTCCAGTCTTCTGGAGCACCTTTAAAACATACTGCACGTATCTCAAACTAGATCTGAGAATTTTGGGTCTACATGACAAGTTCAGGGGGCAAATGCCAAAGCCTACTCTGAAAGCTTTTTGGGTTTGTTTTGTAATTTTTGCAGCAGATAGACATACATGTGTGTGTGCATGTGCATGCACATATGCGCGCGTGCGAGCGAGCGCACACACACACACACACACACACACACACCCCTACTGAGTATCTCAACAGTTTTCAGTGTAAGGGTAAGAACAGTTGCAGCCTGACTGACATATTAGTGTTCAGAATAACTGACCACATTTACTACCAAGTCATCTAAACCCTTTGAACTTATTACTCAGGGCTGATGAGGTGGCTCAGTGGATAAAGTGCTCATTGGACTAACAATGGAAGGTTCTAGACCCATCACCCACATTAGAAGACGGAAACCGACTCACAGAAGTTGCCCTCTGACCTCCACATGCATGACATGGTGCATACACTTGTACTCACATGACAATAATAAAATTAATTTGTAGCCGGGCGGTGGTGGCACAAGCCTTTAATCCCAGCACTTGGGAGGCAGAGGCAGGTGGATCTCTGTGAGTTCGAGGCCAGTCAGGTCTACAAAGTGAGTTCCAACTAGAACTGTTACACAGAGAAACCCTGTCTTGAAAACAAACAAACAAATAAATATATATATATATATATATATATATATATATATATATATATATATATATATTTAGAAAATAAAACAATCACTCACCCATTTAATGTTTCCTTCTCCCTATCCCCACAATGCACACTCCACTCTCTATTAAGCCTAAGTAAGCATGGTGTGGATACAGGAAGACTTCGTCTATGTAATATTCACCAATGTTTGACCCAGCCAAGTTCTATACAGATAACTCTCAAAAGGAATCCTTTTAGTCAGTGGATCCAAGAGTCAGCCCCCAAGGTCAATTTCCCTTTGCAAACCATCCCTTCTCTATCCTCTCAAACATCTTCTTATCTATTTCCTCACTCACTCTGGAACACGGCAGGTGCTCCACACCTGTCTCCACCACCAGACTGTGAGCTCCCCGACAGGAATGCGAAGTCTCCTTTACCTCTGCCCCAACCCAAGCACATGGGACATGTTCCTTTTGTTGTTTTTATTTTTTGAGACAGGGTTTCTCTGTGTAGCCCTAGCCATCCTGGAACTCTCTCTGTAGGCCAGGCTGGCCTCGAACTCACAGAGATTCACCTGCCTCTGCCTCCCAAATGCTGGGATCAAAGGCAAACGCCACCACCACCCAACCCCTTGCTCTGGTCTTTGAGCACCTTGCTTTAAACTGGTATAATTATTGGTGCCTCCTTTCACTCCCAGAAGTGTCCTGGCCTGATAAATTCTCTAACTACTCATCACTAAACAGTGAATAAATGTCGATGCTTGTTCTTTGAAGTTCGTTTTTAAGGTCATCTTCCCAGTACTCGTTTATGGCACTTGTAGGTAGATTCGCAGGACTGATTCAGAAATCGGTTTTGTCAGGAATTTTAAGGATGGTGAGTAACCTTGATACACACACAATTTTCCTCTCCTAATTATCTCGTCGGCTCGTTAACCGCCGCATCGACTTTGCCGGTCTTTGGCTCCTTGGAGCTTGTTGGCATGACCGGGACCCAGGGTGGGGCTGTCAATGACTGGAGGTAGAGAGGAAAGCCAACCTGGCATTAAATCCCCACAGGGATTCCTGAGAACTGATGATGCTGGCGAGGAGGAGGCGTCGTTCCAAACCAGATCTCACCGCTCCAGTATCCTGCCCGTCAAGCCATCTTTACAGCTGTGGGGGCACCTCAGAAAAAAGAGAAGCGTCACTTAGCTTTCCTCGCAATCCTCAAGCATGAGATGGAGTGGCAAGACCGAGAGCGGGTGAGGAGAGGGCTGGAACCAATTAAAGCACTTGAGGTTGAGGGTTCTGGCCTCTACCGCAGCAGTAGCAGCAAGAGGCACACTAACGGGGTTGCCAGAGGCGCTGATAAAATCGTGATTATCCAAGTACATGGCATGTGGCCTGGGGTCTGGGCTTTTTACAGCGCATTAGGGATAGGAAAGTAGAACCGCAGGTCCGTCTCTGCTTGTAACTGCAGTAGACAGGGCCATGCAACTGAAGCCAGAGGGGAGGGGACTTGCTCTACCTGTCTGGCCCACTTCCTCTGGCTCCTGAGAAACCCCTCCTTGGATTTAAGGGCCCAGAGGGATTTCCCAACTCTTGCCGCTCATTAAGCCTGTTTGGTTTTTTTTAAAGCAGAAAGATTAAATGCATGGCCCACGGCCAAGATCCCAGATGTCAGGAAAGCTTTCTCTCCTTGTGGATGGGTCCCCTGCTAAGTAGTACTTCCAATTAACACTTAAAGTCAGCTCAGAGGGGCTGGAAGAGGTGGGTTGGGGTGAGAGGGATCTGGCTCCACTCCTGACTTTGCTGTTCATATTGGTCTAGGTTCTAGTGAGCCATTCACTTGTCTTCTTTGGGACTCTGTTTTCCTAGTAGAAGCGAACTACTTAGCAAACTTTCATCCTTCATGAGCAGGCTGTGAAAATCAAAGGATTATCACAGAGGTCTTTAGAGAAAATTCAGAGCTCTAAAGATTGTGCTGGCTGATACAGTTATTGATAATCACCAAACGTGGCTACTTAAATTAGAATTCCATCCTCAGGCTGAGGACACAGACCAATGGGAATGTGACTGGAGTCCTTGGATGGGGTGGCTTACATCCGGGGATGCCTCCCCTAGAACACCTTCTCAGACAGTGGTCAACAGTAGCATGCTTGTCTAGCATACATGAGGCCCTGGGTTTGAGTCCTAGTACTGCACAGAATAAATAAAAACAAAATCCGATTATGTGGTCATGCAAGTTCCATTTCACATGGGGCTAATGGCTGCCATCTTGGCCACCTCAGAGAGAAAACAGTACTCTCTTCTGGAAAGTTCCACTGACTGATGCCATTCTAAAGTTCCCCTTGGATTTCTGCCCTCACAATCTGGAATGGAAATGGGTGTGGTGGGACAAGTCAATGTGGTAGCATTTACACCTGGAATCCCAGGACTTGAGAGACCCAGACAGAACCTGTGTGTGAGGCCAGCCTGGGCTATAGAGGGCGGTGCCACTGGAAAACAAATAAGCAAACAACCTGAACGTCCTAGTCCTGTAAACACTCAGAAGGCAATGCTCCATATATGTCCACAGAGAAAAAAGCCTTTCACAGCACCTGCACGTGCCACAACCAAGCCCACTTCCAAACCCTCAGAAGCGGCAATTTTTCCTTCTAATACATAAGACAGTGTAGGCATGTGAGGGACTTTTCTTCCTTAGCTTCCACAGCCTGTGGTACTCCATTCAGCCTTGCAGACCTGAGTCCCACTTTTAAGAAAATGCATTTTCAAACATTCTCTCCATGGCAGTGTTAGGCCTGCACACAGCAGGGCCCAGGACAACCTAACCACTCCCCCATGCTGGCCTGACAGGCCATTCGGCACAGCCCCAGAAATGGCTGACTTGAACATTTAACAAAAGGACACAACCCTCCCAGGGCCAAGTGTTAAAAGCATTCCAAAAGAAAATGGCCCAAACAGAAGCTCCACCCCCCTCCAATCTGTTCTTCATCTGTCCAAGGATTTATTGGCTCTTGTAGTAAATTCATCAATTGCCAAAAGAGAGTTAAAACTGTGGCTCCAATGTAAATACTTGTTGGTAACAATCTCTCAGTGTGACACTTCAGATTTCAAGAGGCTGGGTGGCCTTCTAAACGCCTCATTAAATGGTAACTTTATGGCAGTAAGAGGGAAGGGCGCTGGGATTTTCCTGTATAGATGCATAAATCAATCTTTTCAAAGACAAACACTAGAACAACTCACAGAATGTGCGTGACTGGGGGAAGCAGGGAGGAGGGTCGCACAAGCCGAGGAAGGAGAAACTGAGACACCCTTGGAGGTCAGTCCAAAGTTTTCCGAGCTCAGGGCATGAAGGCCTCAATTCTGAACATTTCCGGTCAGTCTGACATGTGTATTTATCTATCCTCAAGAAAATGGACCGCTCGCCTAAATGGCAAGATGCTAGGTACTGTGATCGATCACTCCATGTTGGCTTCCCGTCCCTCCTGGAGATTTTCATAAAGATTCCCAGGGAGCAGCTAGTTAGAACAAATTCAATGGCTTCTCTTAGTGTTGAGAAAAGCTATCTCATCAACAATTTTGACAGACTACTATCTGCTATATATGAGGCCCTAGAGTGATGGTCTTGTAACCACGCCTTTGGCCCACCTACCTCCCCAAGTTAATTTAATGTCACCATATTAGTATAAAACCACCATATTAACAACTAAACTCACACAGGCCCCACTACCTCACACATGCCGGTATATTGTCTTGACCACACCCATATTCCTAGCCAGAGAAGCTTCCACAAGCTTCCTCTGCTCCATTCAAATTTCACTGTTCTCCATGGCCTGAAAGGACTATACTCCTGGGTCCAGGCTTGGATGTGGACATGCTTCTCTCTGATGTACTCCCAAACACCCGGCGGCGGCGTGTGTGTCTGAAGTTAACAATGCACATTGCCCCTCCCTCCTTCCCCACTTTTTAGCCAAGCAACCCTTTAAAGCTATGCCTGGCCCTTGGTGGGCCAAGCCGTGTTAGTTTCCTTTTAGATAAAGTTGAAGGGAAAAAGTTAAGACGGATGACTGAAGTAGAGGAGAGAGGTTCTGAGGCAGAGCATGTCCAGGCAACCCTCTGCATTTCTGCCAGTGGCAGCCTTGACTTTGTCCCCTAACTGGAAGTGGTTTTTTTTTTTTTTTTTTTTTTGTCTTTTTGTCTTTTTTTTAAAAACTCTACTACATTTTGTCAGATTCCTACTGAAAAATCACCTCCATTGTTCTGAAAGAATAATGTGTGATTGATAGCAAGGCTAGTGTGGGGAGGGAGGCAGAGTCTGCAGATCTCAAGAGCGGGGCCTTCCAGCTGCCAAAGCCCTTCCTATTGGAAACACTGCCACCCTCCCACTCTGGGTCTGCCTCCCCAGCAAAGGCAGGACAAGTCAGAATGGTGCAAGCGTGTATCAGCTTGGAGGTCACTAAAGGAATCTCATGGTGGCCTCTGCGGACACCCCTCGTCCCTCTTCCAGAGAGTGATTCTGGGCAGTTAATGCTCTGTGGATTTCTGAAGGTCGAGTCACTTTCCTAACACAATCCCTACTCTGTCAGTGCCTCTCCCCGCACCCCATAGTCTATGGATAATCTTTCTTTGACTATATGGATTATTTAGACTCAGCCAAGTCTGTGTTTAGAATCCTTGCAAAAGTTTCAGAGCTCATGAGTGTGACTATTATACAAAAGTCCCCATCAAGAATGAGCCTGGCCCATACTAGCACATTCAAGACTCAAGAATGGAAGGGAGATCTGGCCCTAAGTGTCCAAAAGGCTGCAGCCATGGAGTCTTACACCCAGGAAACATGCAGCAGATGTTTCTAAGGTCTAAGAGGTGCAGAAATACCTTTGGGCTCTCCTGTGGGAGTTACTTGGTTCCGACCTGAGAATGGAAGGCCACTGTGGACTTGTAAGAGGTCCACAGGGAGGTCCTGGGATGTGACAGAGGGCCCACATTTCCCAGCATGCGTCATAGAAGGAGATTGCCTCAGGGCATTTAATGGGCACTTGCCAACCCACAGCTTCCAAAAGGGTGGGAGGGCAAAGGGAGGAATTTCTCCTGCTAGCAGATATTCACTGAAGGAGGAGGAGAGAGGAAGGGAGGAGGAGTGGAGGGCCCTGTGCTGGAGGAAGGAGGAGTGTCAGGGAGGACGGGACCACTGCAGGCAGATGAGCATCTGTCAATCAAACCTTGGAGTCTACCGATCTTAGAACCTGGTTAGTGTAGTGATGTGCATTAAGGTATCATTAACTGCTTATCATACATGTCTGTATGCTTCCTCTCCAACTAACTGTATTCTCTTCCCCACTTCTTTCTGGATACAAATTTATAGAGTGTATGAGAACCCCAACTTCAACTGTTACTAACTAGTCACAGATTTGTGCCTAGCTTTTCTTTCCACCACTGATGATGGTGCAATCATTCTGCTCACAGAAACCCACTTCTCTGAAAACTGCCACACAGCATTCAGAAACGCAGGCTTAGCATATTTTATTTATTCCTTCACTGATAAATGTTTCATTTTCATGTTGCCCCATTTCAAATGTTCCAGAGGGAATGTGTTCAAATGCGAGCATTTTACCATCACGCATCTGGAGAGGTGAGCCTCTGGTCAAAGGCTATGTGTAATTTTAATACATCCGGACAAAGTACCTGTGACAAATTTTACTCTCACTGATGGCATGTAGACACCCATCCCCCTAACTAACTAGACTTGATCCTATCACCTCTTCAAGTTTTTCCCCTAAGGCTAACCTTACCGCCCACACTGTCCACAACGGATGCTGCAGAGATATAAAAAAATAATGCTAGGGTTGGCATTGCCCTGATTGCCGAGGGCTCTGACCTTTTTCTTTTGCCATTTGCATGTTCCCTCCTGGGACTTGCCATTTCCTAAGCAGTTAGCCCTTTGCACCCACAGATTCTATATCCATGGATTCCATAAACCATGGATCAAAAATGTTCAGGGAGCCCCCAGCTGAAGAGTTACGAGCAGTTAATGTCTCCTGGGGGAGGGGAGGCAGTTGTCTTTCCAGGGGGTGTGGTTGCTATAGGCTGTCCATGTTCGGATGGATAGCCTCACACCCACGCACGTGCCAGCAACACTAAGTGAACTGAGTTGGTTACGAAGAAGAGGAGAAGGAAGAAAAAGGAGGCGGAAAAGAGGACATGGATGAAGCAGAGGAGTTCTTCTTGGCTTCGAGACCAGAATTTACAGCTACAGATTCAGTCCAACTCCCTCAGGTAACAAATGAAGAGACACAGGAAAAGATCTGCTTGAGATGAGCCTGAGGCTGTCTAACAGAAATAGAAGCAGCCAGACCTCAGGTCTTTGAGTCTATGAACCAGCCTAGGGTTTCAGTTAGAGGTTAGTGCGATTCTGATTTGACCTGGAAACATAACTGGACACTTCATCATCTTGTCTGTGTACTTTTATCCTATTAAAGAAAAAGAAAGCACTATAAATAAACTGATAATCTCATTAAAAAACACACTCAATAAGCATTCATCACTACTGCCTGGTTATTCATTAACACATTAACTTTCTGTTTCTCCTCATTAGAATTTAAACTAAATGAGAGCAGGGAACCCTGAGGATTCCCTAAGACCCAGAGTTTCAGAACTTTTTCCTTGGAGAGACAAGTATCTACCTATAGAGTACCAGTGACAAGCCAAAGTACAATTCTACCAAAGTCCAACTTGGAGAACCAAAGAGCTTACTGGGCTTATGTATAGAGTATGGATAAGGGGTTCCATATAGGAGTGTGGGCAACCCTAAAACAGTAGCACTACCAAAAAGTAACCCCAGCATAGATGGAGCCTCCTTAAATTAGCCTTCTATGGTCTATACATTCTAGTAGCCCCAGAGACCACAAGGCCATGTGAGATTAGGCAAACTCATATACAGCCGTCTAGGAGGAGAAGGGATGGCTGGAATCTCAGGTGAGAGTCCCGTGACCCCTACCAGTCCCCTCTTCTGTGTGGGATTTCAACAGTCAATGGCACCGATTTGGGGGGTTGCTTGCAAGCAGCCACAGCCTTTCTGATGAAGGAGACAGCTGTTGTGTTTGGGGACTCGTGTTGTACGACAAGCTGGGTCTGCTCTGATGGGTCTCAGTAATTAATTGTTGCTAGATAATATTGTCAATTATCACCTCTAAAGCCACCCACAACAGCAAAAAAAATAATAATGCAGCAAATGGCTTTAGTTCTTAAAAACTCCATTGTGTTCACCTGTGTGAGCTCTGCTAGATCAGCTGCCCATTGGTTGGTAGTCTAAAATACGGAGCACAGGACAAGGGCATTGCTAAAGATGCTTGGCCACCTCTGCTCCTCCTGGATGTGATTCCCTGTGCTTCTGTTGGTGATGGCACTTGAGGGCCCCTCGGCAAAATCTCAACAAGAGATGAGGCCTCCTGTAGTAGTCTGAATGAAAATGGGCCCCATAGACCCATAGGAAGTGGCACTATTAGGAGGTGTGGCCTTGTTAGAGTTGGAGGAAGTGTGTCCCTGGAGGTGGGTTTCAAAAGCTCAAGCCAGGCCCAGTGTCACTCTCTCTTCCTGCTGCCTGGTGATCTGGATGGCTCCTTCTCCAGAACCATGTCTGCCTGCACGCGGCCATGCTTCCTGCCATGATGATAATGGACTAAACCTCTGAAAATGTAAGCCACTCCAATGAAATGTTTTTCCTTTATAAGAGTTGTCTGAGTCATGGTGTCTCTTCACAGCAATAGAAAACCTGACTAAGACACATCCTAAATCTGTTTTGTTTCTTTCACTTGCTAGAGTACAAACTTCAACCTCAGGCCTTGAACCCTGTGGGGTTTCAAGGCCTGTTTCCTGCTCTATAGAGTGGACATGATAGAAAGCTCTAACCCTGGATCTGGAGAGGTGGCTCAGTGGTTAAGAGCACTGGCTGCTCTTTCAGAGGACCTGGGTTCAATTCCCAGCATCCACATGGCAGTTCACATCTGTTCGTTAGCTCCAGTTCTAGGGGATCCAATACTATCACACAGACATGCATGCAGGCAAAACGCCAATGTACATAAAAATAAATAAAATATTAAAAAAGAAAGAAAGCTCTAACCCTGAAGAATAGAAAGGATGAATATTGAAATGTGTTTGTTCTTCTGCATAAGGCCACGGTAGTGAAACCACTGGAGTTTGTTGTTGAGGGACATTTGTTTGCATTGCAAAGATGTGTCTTTGCCAAGCACCTTTTGATTGGTTTAATGAAGAGCTGAATGGCCAATAGCTAGGCAGGAGAGAATAGGCAGGATTTCTAGGGAGAGAGAGGAAGGGGAATCTAGGTGCATGGATTTTCGCCAGCAGACTCAAAGCAAGTCAGAAGTGCCTTACCAAGGAGGGGTAACTGAGCCACGTGGCAGAACATAGATGAATTAAAAAAAAAAACAGGTTAATTTGAGTTACAAGAGCTAGTTGTGAAGAAGTCTAAGTTAAGGCCAAGCTTACATAATTAATGAGACTGGTGGTCCAAGAAAGTCTGACGAGAAAGATTGCTACAGTTTGTATTATTGGTCATGGTGGCTTGCAAAATTGTCAACTCTTAGGCTGAGTATTTGCACATCCACAGTGAAGGGACAGACCCAGACTAAGGACTATTAAATATGAGAAAACAGAATGATATGAACAGCATTGTAAAAAAATGCACTCCTGAGAGAATAACCCTAGTTTACAAAGTAAACTAAATCCAATCATGATAGTGAATGCTAGATGGACCGTGGGGTAACAGGGAACCTTCAGCTATGTGCCAGCAAGTCACCTACCTACCTACCGCTGTCTCTGAGACTATGGGAGCTTGTATTTACTCAATCTGTTGCCAGGACATTCACAGCTTCCATTTGGCCCCTTGAAATCATAAAGGCCATGTTCTGGCCCAGGCTCACCACTCCAGGGAACAATAACCATTTAGTTACAGAGCTATGAATGTCCAACAGCCAATCAAAATATAGTTCCTGCTGATCAGATTTGGTTCTTTGCAAATGAGGATACAGACTAAAGCCACTCTGGAAAAGCACAAAAGAGAAAGCATTATGTGCATAGAATGTTGAACAGGTTTTGCTTTCATCTGTTAATAGAGAAGGCCAGAGAGGCTATGATGAAATACACGGCAGGCAGAAGGCTGAGGCACAGGTGAGGTAGAGCATAAGAGATTCAAACAGTCATGAAAAGGTCTGTCCTCAAATTGACCAAATCTGAAAAATAGCAATAGATTTTAGTATAAAACAAAAAAGGGCTCATCACCATATTGGCTTTCTAAAACCAGATGTCTCTGAGGAAGTGATGTACAATTTGAGAACCCTGTCTTTATTAGAACTGAAGTCAAATATGGTCTTGAATCATCTCAGTTTGGGCATTGAAGGTACCCTTCTGACCCTAACAGAAAGGATTGCGTTTCTAATCTAGTAGATACTGAAGATATACAGACAAAGAAGAAGACATCTAAAAAAGATTCTCTGAAAAACACTAATTCTTATAGATCTCAAGAGACACCACAGGGACAAGAAAAGGAGAAGGAGTTTAAAATGCAGGCAGGGGACAGTGTGCAAAGTCTGTATCGGGTTGGTGACGTAGCACAGAGGAAGAGTCTTGGCCGAGCACGTGTGATGTGTAGTCTTTGCTTTGATCCTCAGTATGCAAGTGGAAAAAAGGAAAATGCCAGAAGGAATGACAAGCAGACAAACTTGGTTTGCATCTTGCCAAAAGTTGCTTCGACCGTCCTGTTGTTGGTTTACTCTCAGGCTGGCCCCCCACTCACGATGGCAGCCATATTTGTTCATTCTGTGGTATGTGTGCTACATGCGGCCAAGAACAGCAATGAGTGATTACAGATTTCCCTAAAACATTGAGGGTTTTTTATTTCATTTTTTAATTAAATTTTTCTAGGCCTTTTTAAACTCTATTATGTAGTGCTTGACCTATGGGCTTTGAAGATGACAATGTCATGCCACTTGCCAAGAAGTTGGGCATGTCTGCCTGAGGTTGGCCTTGAGTTCTTGACCTTCTTGCTTCCACATACTAAGGGCTAGAATTATGCATACCCATACCTGGCATGATTTGACCATTCTCTCTCTCTCTCTCTCTCTCTCTCTCTCTCTCTGTGTTTGTTTTGTTTTTGTTTTGTTTTGTTTTGTTTTGGGTCAGAACCTAGGACCTCATGCATTCTGGTTAAGTGCTCTACCACTGAGCAATATCCCCCAATGGTTGACCATTCTTAAGAACAATGGCTGTTTGGCTTCTCTTGCTGAGAAGAGACGCAGGGGAAGCAATCAAAGTGACCAGGTCATCTCAGAGGAGAACTGTGAATTCTTAATACATATTTGGGCAGTCCAGCACTGACATGAGTTGGAATATAAAGGGAGTGAGCATCAATGAATGACTGTATACGTGGTACAGTCCAACCACAAGCCCGCAGTATCGTGTCTATATGCTTTGCCAATGGGGTAGAGCTGTGCTTAACAACATAGACTTAAACACCAAGTTCTAATCGAACCTACCAAATTCCAATAAAGCAAAGCCTCTCAACCACAAAAGGGCAAGATCTTTACATTTCTAAGCACTTTATCCTCTTCACTCACCCTGCACCCCCCTTAACAACTTTCTCTACCCATGGTCTTGAGATAATTTATATTCTTTCAAGTCTCAGAATAGGAGAACATTGCTTTTAAAGCTAAATTCTTTGTTTGTTTTTTTTGTTTTTTCGAGACAGGGTTTCTCTGTGTAGCTTTGCATCTTTCCTGGATCTCACTCTGTAGATCAGGCTGGCCTTGAACTCACAGAGTTCTGCCTGCCTCTGCCTCCTAAGTACTGGGATTAAAGGCATGCGCCACCACTGCCCAGCTTTTTGTTTTTGTTTTTTGTTTTTATTCGAGACAGGGTTTCTCTGTGTAGCTTTGCGCTTTTCCTGGAACTCGCTTTGTAGACCAGGCTGGCCTCTTAAAGCTAAATTCTTAGAAGACAGACTGAGTGACAGTGGACATTGGGAAGAAATGGAGCCAGCTGTTTGGGAGGAGGCATGAACCCAGAGCACTTTCAGCAAAAGGAGAAGGGGCCAGGGCATCACTCCCAGGCACACATTGCAGTCCACACAGGAGCCATCAGCGTGGGAGGTTCTGGGATACTTGTCAAGCGCACACATCACAGTGATGGTATTTTCTCTCTGACTCAAAACCAAGATACAAACCAGTTCAGTTGGCCAGGGCAGATTAATATACAGCTGTAAGATATCTCAATATTAAAAGAGGCTTTTCAGCAAAGTTCGCAAAGCAAGTTTCTGTGAAGCAACTCTTCCTTTTCTCTGGCATGATTGTTAGGCAGGACCTGATCAGAAGCACTGTTAGTACAATGTGCAAAACACAGCACTCTAAAATGAATTCTAAAACAGGAGTACTTTCTGATAAATCAATGATGGGTCTAAACCGGTCCTAACCCTACACTACTGATAAGAGATGTTTCAAAATGGCAGAAATGTATAAATGTAGCAACAGGTGCCACAGTAATAATTAACACCCATTGAAAATTTCAGCTGGGTCAGGTACCTGCAACAACTCACTGAGCCCCTCCCCTCCCCTTACCTTTCTTTCCC
>CABHPR010148694.1:0-24919 GCA_902168415.1 Peromyscus melanophrys
GTCTCAACCCACCAGCCCCTTCTGTCTCTACTAAAGGGCTTTTTAAAGGAATGCCAAGGGGTGAGGCAAAAGACCTCCCCCAGGACAGCCAAGTGTAGACCATCCCAAACACCTGGTGACCTTGCATGTGGTCCAGCCATCCCCTAATGCAGCCCTGCTGTGTAAAGCAAGTTCAGATCTGCCTAGAGAACCTTTGTGGGCTCCTACAGGTTTAAAGAAGGAGAGAGCCATATTCCAACTCCAAAGCCAGTTTGATTTATAATTGAATTGGGACTACAATTTTTCTAGAGTTAGAGAAATATTGATGTTAGGCAGTGGAATATTACCCTGTAGAGTATATTGTTAGCAATAGGTCCTTCCCTTCTTCTGTAGACATCTAGGTGTCCAAGGCCTTTTGATTTCTTGAAGATGGGTATTTCTATTTTTCTGTAAAGACAAAAAACAGAACCCTGTCTTGACCCTTGTTTGTTGAGTTTTCCTTACAACTTGTAGAATTGTCATATCTGTCAATGAGCTATTACTTCTCCTTATTAAGGGGTTTCTCATGTTCAAATCAAATTTTTATTAATTTTGTTGGTATCCATAGCTTTTTTCCTCCTGTAGAAACAAGAGCAAAATTCCTTCCTCTCAGCACAGGACATATCCTGGTTTCCATTTCAAGATCAACACATCTTTGAAGTAAACAGATTGTTTTAGTTCAGGAGTTTTTTTCTGTTATCCAATGTCTCTGCAGCTGTTGTCCCTTTCTTATCAGCGTTGAGAAAATTCAAGGTCAATAAAGTATTATGTAGTCTACTTCTAGGGGTCATTGTTACTTATTTCCATTTATTTAGCATGTCTTTTAAATTTCAGCTGGATCTTTCTATGACTGCTTGGCCTGTGGGATTATGTGGTATACCTATAATACACTTTATGTTGCAATAAGTAAAAAAAACTGCTTCATTTTATTTGAGACATATGCTGGAGCATTGTCAGTCTTAATTTATACAGGTATTCCCACGATGGCCATAACTTCTAATAGGTGTGTAATTACAGAATCAGCCTTTTCAGAACTCATAGGAGTTGTCTGTTGAAATCCTGAATAGGTGTCAATGGTATGGTGCACATATTTTAATTTTCCAAATTCTGAAAAATGAAACACATCCATCTGCCAAATTTCATTTCTTTGTATACCTTTAGGATTACTTCCTGTAGGTAATGGAATTTTGTTATAGAAGGAACAAGTACGGCTTTTTTTTTATGATTTCTTTGGCTTGTTGCCAAGTGGTGAAAAAGTACATTTTTAAACCTTTGCTATTTACATGGTGTTTCTTATGAAATTCTGAGGCCTCCAGCACATTTTCTATTAATAACTGATCAATCTCATCATTATATAGTAAGATTCTATCTCTTTGAAACAAATGAGAGAAATCCCATAATGATCTTTTATATGCAGAAAAAAAAGCATTTGACTAAGATCAACATGAGTTCATGATACTGTCTTGGAGACATTAGGAATAGATGTATCGTATCGTAAAACAACAAAGGCTATGTACAACAAACTTATATCCAACACTCTAGTAAATGGGCAAAAGTGAGAACATTTCCCAATGGCAAGATTGGGAGTGAGACATAAATACCCGATCTCACCTCTTTTATTCAACCATGCTTGAAGTCTTAGCTATAGCAATAAGGCAAGTGGAAGACATAAAATGTATTAAAATAGGAAAAAAGAAGAAGTCATTTTTTGGAGACAACATGATTCTATGTTTAAAAGATTCTACAGAATCTACAAGAAAGCTCAGGTTTAATAAACACTTCCATGGGGTGGAGGAGATACTTAATCAATATGCAAAAACCAGTAATCTTGGGGATGAAGAGGTGTCCCAATCATTAAGACTGTGTATTCCTTTTCCAAAAGATCCAAGTTCAGTCTCCAACACCTAAATTGGGTAGTTCACAACAATATATAACTCCAGCTTCAGGTGATCTGACACCCTCTTCTGGCCTTCAGGGACACCCACAAGTACACGGTACATACATACACATACACACACCCAATAAAAATAAAAGATTTTAAGTAAATCAATAGCTTTCATATATATGTAGGCAATAAACTATTAGAGAAAGAAATTAGGAAAAGCATTTCATTCATAATAGCTCAAAAGACAAAAATGTACCTAGAAGTAACCAACCTAAATGAAGTACCTCAGTACTGAAAATATTAAGACACTGAAAAAGTAAAACAATGACAATATTAGATGATGCAAAGGCTTTCCATGCTCTGGATTGGCATAATTAATATTGTTAACATGGCTATAATATCAAAGGTACTCTGCACGTTCTGTGTAGCTCACATCAAAAGTTCAATGTAATTCTTCACAGCAACTAGAAAAAAACAATCCAAGAATTTATATAGAACTACAAAATACCACAAATAGCCAAAGCAACCTTAACGAGAAAGAACACAGCTGGAGGGGCCACAACATTACAACATCTGACATCAAATTACGCTTGCAGAGCTATCGTGAGGAAGAGATTTCTGCCAGCACAAAACAGACAAGTAGACCAATGGGGCAGAGTGAAAGAACACAGGAAATTATCCACAAGGATATTACCATATAAGGTTTGAACAAGGAGGTAAAAACATGGTTTAGGAAAAAGACGGCCCACTCAACAAACGGTGCTGTTAAGACTGGCTGTCTGCTTGTAAAAGAGTGGGCTTAGATCCACGTCTTTCACTCCATACAGACATCAGTAGGGCACGAGCCAGACACTTTAAAACCTGAAATGCCAGAGGAAGACATGAGGAATGCACTTTAAGAGATAGGCCTAGGGAAGAATTTCCTGAACAAAACTCCAGTGGCATAGGAACCAGACCCAGGAAGCAACAAATGGAACTATCTGTAGTTAAAAAGATTTTGCAAAGCAAAATTAGGTATCAATAGAACAAACAGAGTGCCCAATTATATTTCAGACAAGGGTCTTATATCTAGAGTTTGCAAACACACACACACACACACACACACAAAAAAAAAAAAAAACCCACAAAACTGCCAATCAACAAATGTTCTAATGAAATGGATAGACTGCTCTCAAAAGAAGAAACACAAATGGCCTATAAGTATTTTTTTTCAGTGTTTCTCATGCCTAGTCATCAGGAGAATGCAAATGCAAGCTACTTTGGAATTCCAATTCAAATGGCTTTCATTAAAAAGAATCTGATAATAAACGCTTGTGGAATGTGGGAAAGGAGAGACCTTGTACAGTGGGAGTGCAAACTAGTACAGCTGCGGTGAGAAATTAGTGTGACTGTTTCTCAAAAAATTAAAAATAGAACTGTCCTACGACTCCTGGACACACACCCAATTGATTCCATACCCTACCACAGAGATGACTTGTATATCCACGTTTATCGCTGCTCTATTCATGATATACTTCAATAAAGCCAGGCTAGCAGGCTACCAACTTACAAATGGATAATGAAAGTGTGGTATATACAAACAATGGAATTGGATACAGCATTAAGGAAAAAATGAAATTACGAAATTGGCAGAAAAATAAATGTGTAATATTAAGCCGTGACCCAACTTCAAAAGACCTAAAACTGTTTTCATCATATTCAGACATTAGCTTGTGTTTTCTCCATCACATGTAGATACTAGCCTGTAATATATACATGTGTTTATATATATGTAAATGACTAATTATGTGGGCAAAGCCTAAAATCATTGAAAGAAGACCAAGAGACACTAAAATTGATGATGAGGAAGGAGAAGGGGCCTAAGCAAATGGGTACAAGGGACATGAAAGAGGAAGAGACCAGATGGATGAAGTTGTGGATAGGGGCTTCATTAAGAGTAGAATGAGGCTTGGGCCGGGAGAGATGCCCTTCCCTGCATCAACACCTGAGGCAGGTGGGAATGCTGGACCAAAGGTCATAAGAGTGGGATAGCTGCCCCTGCCTCCAACCAGCTGCAACACTTTTGGTAGAGCAGGACCTGTACCTTGCCTGGGTAGTACAGTAGAGCCAACCCTGTTGGTGGAGGTGTGGGTGAGCTAGCTCCCAAGTTGTGAGCTTGGGATAGCTGTTCCTACTACTTGTCTGTCATGTGGTGGTGTCCGTGAGGGAGAGATGCCCCCTGCCCCCGTCCCAGACACCTCACAGCCTGCAACAGATGAGGGAGCTTACCCTCCATCTTACCAGCTACAGCATTCAGGAAAGAGACCCCTGTTCCTCATTCAGGCAGCACCGTAGACTGACCCTGTTAGCAGAGGCATGGGTTAGCTGGCCCTGAGGGTGTGAGAGTGGGAGAGCAGGCCACATCCACCTCATCTGCCATGTGGTAGTGAGGGTGAGGGAAAAATGCCCTTCCCCTCTTGCCCCCGCCACCTGTGGTGGGCAAGGGAGCTGATCCTCTAGCACTTGGGAAAGTGGACCCTGCACCTTGCCTGGGCAGCACAGTAAAGCTGACTCTGTTGGCAAAAGTATGGATGAGCTAGCTCTGAAGTTGTGAATATGGAAGAGCTGTCCCCATTCCCCATCTGTCATGTGGCAGCATAGGTGAGGGAGAGATTGCCCCCTCCCTGGGCCCATCAATGCGTAAGACAAGTGGAGGAGCTAGCCCTGATGTCATAAGAGCAAGAGAGCTGTCCTTGACCCTCATCAGCTGCAGTACTCTGGAGAGTGGCCCCTACACCTCCCCTGGGCAACACAATAGAGCTGGTCCTGAAGGTGTAGGTGTGGGAGAACTGACCCTGAGGATTTGAAAGCAGAGCTGACCCCACACCTTGCTCGTTGCTGCAAGGGGTGAACGAGCCAGGGCAATGCAGGAGAGCTCACCCTGGTGGTGAGGATGGGGAGAGCAGGCAGACTGAACAACTGTGCAATTACCCAGGCCCAGAACCAGGCTGATGTATTGACCCACCCCAACATCCAACCCATCTGTGTTCTGCTGGAGCATGGGGGTAGAGGTGGGGTGATGTATTGGTCCTGAGGACCCAGGGTTGTAGGATCTCCATGACATAGGGCAGCAATGGGATGTCCAGGAAAAATCCCAGGAAGGGACCAGCATGATGGTGTAGCAGAGACCAGGGCCTCGAACCAGACCAATGATTCTCTGCAATGAATGCCTGGATGTAAAGATGTATGGATAAAGGGATTTACTACATGACTCACTGTGTCATACTGCAGCTTCTATGATGAGAATTTTCCCTTTCTTCCTTTTTATTTTCTTTTTTCTCTTAAATTTTATTTTGTTTTATTGGGAGGGGGAGGCTGCAGGGGCAGAGGGTGATGCAAGGGGATGGAAGATGGGTGGAATCAGGATGCATCATGTGAACGACACAATGAATAAATAAAAAAAGTTAAAAAAATATTAGATTGTGTAAGAATTTATAATTTGTGAATATGATTTCACGCAAGTATAGCAATTTTAACTTAAAAAAATGAGTAACATGGAGGCAGAGGAGATAAGGAGGGTAGTCTACCAAAACATTCATTCAAAAATGTCATGATGGTATCTAATGAATTATATGCTAATTTAATATTTTAATCTTTTTTTTATAAATAAGTTGATGTCATCTCAGAGATGAAAGATTGGTTTGGCATGTGCAAATCAGTAAATACAATTCAGCACATAAATAGACTGAAGGATCAAGACAACAATTATAGCAATCTTGGCTCCCTTAGAATACTGCTTTTTGATGGCTTTTTTGCCTTTTTCTTCACTGAATCTGAGAAAACACTTCCCTTGGCACTTATCTTAAAGCAGGGAACTCCTTCCCAGCATTCCCAGTGTAGACTCTCTTGGTTCAAGTAAATTAGCATCTTTCCCAAGGTGCATCCTCTGATGGGTCTTGTCCTCAAGCACCTATCCTGTCGTTTCAATGCAGAGCTCAAGGTTCCCCAAATGCTTTCTCCACAGTCACTTACTATGCCATTTTAAGCTCACTCTTGCTCCTTCTCTGTCTAAGCTGCACATTTTTTTCTATCTTTGCACTCTGCTTGCTCCTCTCTATTTTATACACCTGAATAAGAGTCATGAACAGTAATCATGCAACATCCTGAACGCCATGCTGTTTCGGAATTTCCTAAGCTAAAAAATTTGGTTACTTTTGAACTCCTTTGGATTCTTGGATTTGTTAATGAAAGAATTTACAAATAAAATCAGAAGGGAACTGAAGGACAATTTTGTTTGTTGAGAGAAAAACAAAAGGCAGGCCAACTGTAAGTGTTGGTAGCTGCTGGAGAAGGGAGAAAGCTATGCTGTTTGCAAGCAGCTGAAAGGGCTAAAGGTTTATTTTAACTTTTAATTATTTTTCTTAAGTGATCTATGAAACAAAAATTCCTCTAACCTGTAAGCCCCACTTGCCCGAAGATAGATTACTTCCTGGAATACTGGAGGCTGTTGTTCATGTAAGACACAAGCCGAGTGTTTTCACTTCTGTGAACAAGCTTGGTTGTACCAACTGCACAGGATGTGTGCTTCATCACACGTAGGCAAGAACTACGTCAGGATGTATGCTTGCCCCATTTGGACAAAGGCAGGAAGTAGATAGACTTGTGAGTTTTGCCTTTATAAACATCAGACTACTGTAATTTGTGACCATTCTCTGGGAATCCCAGGTACAAATCTGGCCAGTGTCTATTGTCTCGGCCAGTATTTAATAAAGTTTGCTTCAAAGTTGGCTCAAAAATTGTGGTAGTGGTCCTATTCTTGGCTTGTGGAATTAACACAGCCACATAGTGGACAAGAAACAAGGAAAGAAAATAGCTTTAGGGAAAAGGGAGTGAGGAAGCCCAGATTGATTGGGAAAGTGTGCCAGGGCTTTGTCCAATATCCCTAAGAAAAGGAGGAAGAAGAAAAAAAAAGTTACACATTGATGAGTAAATCAGAAAAATGGACACTTTGCAGTGCCTTGAAGAGGGGTCATCCAGGTCTGTTCTAGCTTGGGGCCTCTGGGCCCTGTTTCTGAAGTGCATGGTGTCTTCAGCTTTAGGGACTTACCTTCCACCTCTGCGTAAAGAATTTCCCAGTAGCCACAGTATCATCACCTCAAGCATCACCAGCTTTATTTGCAGATGTGCTCATCATGAATACGTAACCATGGACAACAGAATGGATTGTGTCGAATGGTTTAGACCAAGTGTGACTCTGTTTGAAAATAATTAACCACAGAAAACTGCCTGGGCTCAGAGCAGGGAAATGAAGGCCAGGCTGCAGAAGGCACCAGCTGTATTGGGAGGGTAGCTAAAACCTCAGCAGCATTCCCCATAATCACTGTTGCTAGCTTCATTTATGACACTTGTGCAGAGCCATGATTAAATTTCAGAACAGGTATTTGAATTCCAGTGCCAGCTCTTCCCTGTACTTGTGTGATAATTATTTACTCCCTGCAAGCCATAACTGCATCTTAAAGTAGAAATACAATACCTTTCTTAAAGCCTAGTGCAGGTCAAATAAAAATTACATGGAAAACACATAATACACCTGTGATAAATATAATGGCACAATAATTAACGTTTGAGTGCTAAAGCGGTGCCACCTTTCCTGCTGGCTTTTCCTGCGAGCATCCTCTCCGATCATTGCACTAACAAAGTAATTGTCTGAGAAACGAAGTTAGTGACGGGAGAAGAAGGTGACTGCAGATACTCCCTTCGCACCATTGAAAGCTGACTTTGATGAAAAGCAGGAATGCTTCTCATTCTAGGAGATTTCCTGTGCTGTTTCAACATACTTCCAGTCCTTCTATTTGCCAAAGTATGAATTTAGGCAACCGAACTACTCTTTGACACAGCTTCCTCATCTACAAAGTGGGCAACAACATCAAGGATTAAATTTTATTTTACATACTTCGTAATTGCCAAAATAAGGACTCAACACATGAGTTCCTCCTCACTCCCCACCCCCAATCCCAGGGTATTTACAACCCTTCACATTTCTTTAATCTTCTTCCAAAATCAACATCCACCAGAAAAAGCACACATCCTTTCAAGGAAAGAAACATTCTTCGGGTTTCTCGAGGAAACTATGTTTATGAGAAAAGCTGCCAGTGGGGGTAGCCTAGGAGGTCACCACACTTCCTATAGAACCATCAGAACATCACAAGGTGGCAAGAAGTCAAACTTCTACCTTTCTCTGCTTTGGTTTGCTCAAGGTCAGTTTTGAATGCTTGCTCAGTTTTAGGGAAACCCACTAAAAGCAGCACCTATACAGGGATTTCTGACAGAAATTGAGAAGGCATAATGCAGTTCTACGTGTTGGGAGTTTCTAAAATAGCTTATTATTTGCTTGTACTTGAGAAATTACATCACAAAAGAAAGTCTTACTGTCCAGTTCCCATAACATGTTCTATGTTTTGCTATCATTACTGGTAAAAGAAAATGGTGTTTTTTCATCCACCTGTTAGCAGCTAGAATATACAATTAATAACATTTTTCAAAATCAACCACTGAGGCTGGAGAAAAGGTTCATCTGTTAAGAGCACTTTCTGCTCCAAAATCCTATATGGTGTTATAATCATTCATAACTCCAGTTACAGGGGATCTGAAACTCTCTTCTGACCTCCTCTGCCACCAAGCATGCACATGGTACACATACATACATATATACATACAGGCAAAACACTCATACACACAAATTCTTTTATAAACCTCTAAGTACGTTTTTCTTAAGGACTATGGATAACTAACCAAATACTCATTTGAAAAATAAACCACTTACACACAGAAGATACTAGAAAATCTTATGTAAAAAATGTTGGTGACAAGCTGGGCGGTGGTGGCGCATGCCTTTAATCCCAGCACTCGGGAGGCAGAGCCAGGTGGATCTCTGTGAGTTTGAGGCCAGCCTGGTCTACAGAGCAAGATCCAGGACAGACACCAAAACTACACAGAGAAACCTTGTCTTGAAAAACCAAAAAAGAAAAACAAAATGTTGGGGACAAATGCTTTGATGATTGGCTAGAGTACCCAGAATCACAGTGATTGCTCTTGTCTCATTGTGCTGTATGTTACTATGTATCTTTTAAAAATCACTTAGTATAGGACTTAAAAATCAAATTGTGTGTGTTAAACATAACATATTTTAACTTTTTAACTTTTGCAATCTTTAGTTGCATATAAAAGCTTCAACCAATATTTATATAATTAGTTGAGATTAAAGTATTTGTATAGACTGCAACTGTTCCCTGAGACAGAGCCCACCAGCACCAGATTGGACTAAGAGCTACTCCCTGACACAGAGCCCATGAGTGCCAATTGGACTAAGAGCTGCTGTCTGAGATCAGCAGTCCATCAGCACTGATTAGACCAAGAGCTCCCACTGGACCAAGAGTATCGATCAGACCAAGAGAGGCTCCCTCAGACACAGACACCACTTGCACCAAGTGGAGAAAGAGATGGGCAGATGCCAGTGCAAAAATACAGTCAACAACATAAAACCTAATATGGCTCCATCAGAACCTACGTCTGCAAGACCTGAACATCCCAACACAGAAGAAACAGAAGAAATCGACCTTAAAAATGACCTTAAGAGGGCTGGAGAGATGGCTCAGAGGTTAAAAGCACTGACTGCTCTTCCAGAAGTCCTGAGTTCAATTCCCAGCAACCACATGGTGGCTCACAACCGTCCGTAATGAGATCTGGTGCCCTCTTCTGGACTGCTGTCATACATGTTGTATACATAATAAATAAATAAATCTTAAAAAAAAATGACCTTAAGAAGATGATAGAGATCTTTAAAGAGGAAATGAAAAATTCCCTTAAAGAATTTGAGGAAAAATATTTGTATAATTCAAGTGAAAATTAACTAGTTAGCCTAAATTACATGAATGATTCACCTAATATGTTGTTATTAAATTTTGAACTAGTTACTTCTTATTCTACTTTATTTTGTTCTAGGAAACCTTGGAGCCACTGGGAAGAATGAAATTGAGACTGGAGGGAATTAACACAAAACATGATTCCAGGATGGGAGGAAAGCATGTATGTAGCGGGGGGCATATTTACACAACCTGGGCCCATCCAGCAGTCCCCCGGCTGTTGGGGAACTCTGAACCACTGTCTGCCAACTCTGCTACAGGCTCGACTACTTCTGCTTTAGAATTGTGTGTTCCTTTGTTAAGCAGGCTCAATGACCATTTGTGTGATGCACAATTCCCTGATGAACTTTAAGGACATGATGTGTCTTTAATATAAGATGGAGAAATGGATATGTCAGTAAGCCAAGGTATTGATTTGGTCACTTGTGGTGCCAGGTTAGTTTGCTGAGCTGGATAGAACTGGGAATTAGGCATGGAGGAGATCAGAGAGAATTTAACTGAGGAAGAAGTACCTGCCTGGGAATAAGGGCAGAAAGGACAACCTTTCAAAGGACAAAGCATCATCTTCTTGACAGTTGTTACAATTTATCATTTTCCCAGAAGGAAGGAAGTCTCAGCAAGAATTCCTGTCCATAGAGACATGGCCTTTTCTGCCCAGTGGAGGAGATTCCACAGGAATGTTCTGGTACATTCCAGAAATGATCACAGAATGTGATAGGCTGCAATATGAAAATAACAAATGTGGTTTTATTTTGGGCTTTTACTTCACATGTTATGAGCCAATATTTGTGCAGGCTGAGTGGACAGAAATAATTAATTTTGAATACCAAGCTTTGTAATCTACTCTCAAGGCCATTTTTATAGAATTAACTTTTAATATCACTGAAGATCTATTAGCCAAGCTGACCACAGAGGATCCTTCTATCTGTGAGCATTACAGTTGAAAAATCACACCACTGTCTTGATGGTGAAAGAATGTAGGTAGCATTGGAGTAAGACACACCTGCACTGCAATTGTATAATCTCTTCTTTCTCACCAAAGAGGCAGAAAATTTGCTTATGTTTGCAAAGCAATGGTTTTGTATTGATAAAATGGGAATAAGGATGACATTCTTTCAAGTATGCTCTGAAGAATAAGAATAGCATATGTCAAATTCCTATCAAAGTACTAGCACATATTAGAAAAGGCTGTACTTATTACAGCATGGATCAAATATGTCTATACAGGCAACTGCATTCCTGCTGTTCCATCTTTTCCTTTTCTTCCAAAATCTATCGACTGTATATTAATATTTTCAACTTACCTTTTTTCTTTTTTCATAACATTTATTTTTCTTTTTTATAACATTAATTTTAATGGTATAGTTATTTACTTTTATCTTCAGGGTGGGGAATTGTGCCATGGTGCATGTGTGGAGCTCAGGTGGCAAATTGTGGGAACTGGCTCTCTCCTTCGACCATGTGGTCAGAGAGACCTGACTCAAGTTGTGAGGCTTGGTGGCAAATGCCTTTAGCCCCTGAGCCTTCTCTTGCCCATTATATTTAAATTTTAACCTATAATTATGGGAAGAGTATTTGGATTCTGTTTTCTCTTTGATTGTTTTCATCCTTGTTTCATCTTTGATTGTGTATGCCTCTCCCTGGCTCTTCTGCACCAATGTCACTGAAGGTCTACTCAAATGGATAAACTAGAGAAGAATATACTCTTTGAATAATAGAAATGATTAATAATGAGAAGTATAGCATATACACTTTTCAGCATTATCTGTAGGCCAAGGAGTTTGATTTTAATTTTCTGCTACAATATCATTTTCCCTTCCTTCAGTATTTTGATGCAGAATTTCAGTGTTCCAAGAATTCATGGTGTCCTTTTCAGTTACAAAAGAACTCAGCCTAATATTTTATTGCTAATTAGTTTGATTACTTATTTCCTTCAATAACATAATCTGAACTCACTGATGGATTCAGAGACTCCTTTGCTGGTGGAGGTCAGGAGCTGGGGTAGTTTTCTGATTGTATTTTGTGATCTCAACACTATCAGGCCTCTCTCAGGGGAAACTCGGTCAGGAATCAAATTTCTCTGTTCCAACCCTGAGTTTCTACTTTTGATTATTCTACTAGACTCAGTGTAAGTTTTGTTTTTAAAAAGTTCTCTATTTCACACATGAATCATAACCTAGTCTATTAGCATGCTCAATCAACATTGACCTTTTTATCTTTAAAAATAGTTTATATATGAAGTTTTGCAACTTTTTAGTGGCTCTCTACTTAATGGAAGGTATGGTAATCATGCCTGAGCAGGATGCAAATGTAATACCCTGCCCTATAAAGGAACAGTTTAATTAGCAGTGATGCTGGCTAATAGCCCAAGGTCCTCCTCTTTCTAGTAGAATCATCTCTGCAGTTACACAAGGCAGTATAAGACTCTAGATTGTTTAATCCACTCTTATTGTATTTAATATTGGGCTAAATCTAATCCTAATGGATGCAAACAACACAGATAAGTTTTGGAGTATGGTAACAGCATAGAAATAGATTTTTAAGGACATATGAATAACAAAGGCAACAGAGATACTAGGGCAGAAGAACGTTCCTTAGGCATCATGTCCATGTAGTTAAACCATCTTTTAAGAATGTCTGTTTATGCCCATAGACTAGTGCTACTCTCAGTCTTGGTGAGAAGAGCTTCTATTTGCAGTCATCAGTAGATAAGGTGGAAACCCATAACTGGCTCTGGATATCACCCCCTCCCTAGTGCAGAGATCATTACAGAAGAGGCAAC
The DNA here is from genome assembly GCA_902168415.1 of Peromyscus melanophrys. Lineage (NCBI taxonomy): Eukaryota > Metazoa > Chordata > Mammalia > Rodentia > Cricetidae > Peromyscus > Peromyscus melanophrys. The sequence continues at coordinate 12,587 of CABHPR010148694.1, forward strand.
CGCAGGGTTTAAGGATCAGGGAGCAGGGGTTGAGGGTTAGTGCGATGAAATACTGTTTTCTGGATGTGAAATGACCAACACAATTATGAACATACAGCAGTCTTGGTGACTTGCACAATGTTTTAGGAGAAGCACATGAAAGTGGAGGGGAAGTATTTGGGAAGACCAAGGGTAGAAGGAGCAGAAGAGAGAGAATGAGAAACCAGACTGACTCCATCTTGTGCCTGGGAGACATTTGAAGACTCTAAGTTAGGTTTCTATTTACTGTGAAACTTACATTTCTCTTTCTCAGGATTAGGCTATGCCCCACCCCTGTGAACACAGAATGATCTATAACAATGTTCCAGCAAGGTTTCCTTAATTGCTTGATCTTGCTTCTGTACCCATGATTGCTTGTAAAATCCCCACCTTGTGGTTTTTGTCTTATAAAAGAGGCTTGAAAATTTGGCTCAGGGCTGCTCTCTAGAACCCTGTCTTAGGGTGAGACAACTGCTGAACTTCCTTTGCTTCAATGTGGCCATAATTTATGGTTGGTGGCCTTGACTCTCACTTGGTGGGATTAACATTTGGAAACACCAGCAAGATAAGATCCCTACCCAAATTCGGAAGCCTGACCCTTCCCTCCTATCCTGTGGGACTGAAGTCTCACTTCCCTGGGGAGGCACACCTTGATGGGCACACTTTCATTTAGGTGGGTCACCCATGCAAACTGTTGCATTAAAAGGAAACCAGCAATCACTTGTCTGTGGAGGCCTCTATTGGTAAGTCATAGTTTTACTTCAATGACATCTGGTTCTGGTTCTGTTAGGATCCTATCTGGGGACAATGAGGTGTCTGATGAGGCACACAAACTCTTTGTTCTCAGATTGCTGTGTTCCTTCCTCCTGGTCACTGGATTCATTTTTGCAGGGATTTGGGTGTTCTTTAGTCATGGATAAAAGTGAAATATTGTTTTATGTTGTTCTACTTTACTAAAAAGCTAGTTCTGGAGCTGGATATGGCTGTCTCCCTCTTGATTCAAGCTTGTTTGTTTAAAAGTTTCCTGCAAAAAAAAAATCAAATCTGTCCTATGTCAGGTAGACCATCTTACTCTGAGAAAAGAGAGCAAAACAAATAGCTGAAAAATACTGACAGTTTCATTTATCTGCCTTACCTCAAAATTTACTCTTGTGTGACTTTTCTGTACCTCAAGACTGATAAGTTTATTGAGTCTGGTTGAAAAGTGTTTAAAATCTGTAACAAAAGTTGACTTAAATACAGGATTGATAGTTAAAAAATTATACCTAGATAATCTTAAAGGGATATACACCTAATGGTTTACCTTAGAGTAAATAACAACAATGTGGCTTGACACCATCTTGGCCGATGATCCCCATCAGGATGGAAGCAAATACATGGCTGGCAGCCAACTTTACTAAGGATAAGTTATCACCTTCTTGTTTATACTTGTAGTCATGCTAAATACAAAAGTACTTTATTTACAGAAATAAATTTTGCTTAGCTTTCTATATGTATTATCAAGGCCTAAAGCAAATAACTAAAAACAAGTAAAGTTTGTTTTTAAAATCAGGTATATCTAATAGGTAATGGTTCTCAAACTCTTCAGAAATCTTCTGAGAATGGCATTTAAAATATTAAATGAAAAAGCTTCCCATGATAGACAAACATGCCAACTCCTAGAAGACAACTCTAAGATCTCCAAAGAAGGTGACTGAATAGAGATGATTCCACCTTAACTATGGTATGGTACCATTAACCACTGGAAAAGGAACTGCCCTATGCCTTGCCTACCACCAGTACCCTGCCAAACTGTGGACACTGTTGGCTTGACTGCTCTCCTTTCTCATCAAAGTGGATTAATTTTCCCAAATTCTCTCAGATCTACTGGCTCTGGTAGCTGTAGTAATGCTATCTTGTGTGACAGCTGAAGACCTCTGCCCCCTCCAACAAAGCCATTGAGACCAAGGGAGCCTAACATCATCTTCTAGGTAGCTGGTAAATCTTTACCATTTTAATAGATACAGAGACAATTTAGTTTATACTTACTGCTATAAGTTATCCTTCTCCAATCTCTGCTGTGGGATGTTCTGTATGTTAAATGTGTTGCTCTGATTGGTTAATAAATAAAACACTGATTGGCCAGTAGCCAGGCAGGAAGCATAGGCGGGACAAGGAGAGAGGAGAATTCTGGGAAGTGGAAGGCTGAATCAGAGAGATGCTGCCAGCCGCCGCCATGACAAGCAACATGTAAAAGATACCGGTAAGTCATGAGCCATGTGGCAACTTATAGACTAATAGACATGGGTTAATTTAAGATAGAAGAATTAGATAGCAAGAAGCCTGCTGCGGCCATACAGTTTGTAAGCAATATAAGTCTCTGTGTTTACTTGGTTGGGTCTGAGCGGCTGTGGGACTGGCGGGTGAGAGAGACTTGTCCTGACTGTGGGCCAGGCGGGACTGGAGAAAACTCTAACTACAGATCTCTAATAACATAGATGACTAACTAACTATAGTTCTTTCAGTTTAGCAGCAGCTGCCTGGGCAATGCACTTGATATATGAAAACCAGGCCTTGGTTTTTTGAAGGCTAGTAATTAACCACTTCATGATGAATGATGAATGATTGGATGAAAAAAAAAAAAAGAAAAGCGTTGAGGATATGGAAGTTTAAATAAATTGTCAAAGTCTAAGAATATAATTTAAAATATATAAAAATAAACTTAAAGATGATACATGATATCAAAACTTAAAAAATTCAGAATTTTAACATATTAGTCAGTGGAATTCTAATTCTTAAAAATATTTCTAATTGTGCTGAAAACATCTCTATCATGGATGAATGTATATATGTATGTATGTATATATATATATATATATATGTATATACCTCTGCAGATTACAAACTACTACTCCAAAGGCAATCTACATCCCACCAACCCCAGATAATTCTACAAGACCAGAGAGCTCTGGATGTGCTGAAAGCTTATGTGAACCAGTCTAGCCTTCCCATCTCTTCCCCTGGGTCAGCAAACCAGATGCTTCTGATGAATGCCCCATTGCCTGGATCCTCTCCTGGCCTTTGACTAATATCCCAGACTTTCTGGGCCCTGACAATGGTGTCCTTAATTTCAGCTTAGAAGCAGGTTCAGAAGAGAGTACATCACCCCTTATCCTCAACTAAAGACTGGAATATTGAGTCCAATGGAAACGCCCTAGCAAAGGAGAGAAAATTATTATTTACACTGAGCATAGTAGGACTCATATTGGCCTCTAGGATCCTTTATTATCAAAAAGATACCTGTCAAAGCCAAGTAGACCAAGATCTTTTCTGAGGTCTACCTGTCCTGTCTGACACTGTTCACCTGACCACTCATTCCAACTTGGTGACACTTATCTTCAAAAGACTCTTCAAAACTGACCACCTGGAATCCAAGTAGAGAGGTCCCTGATATTGTTGTCCTCTGGACACTGAACAGTTAATGCTTCTAGTATCCCTACCTGGATTCATCACTTACATCTCAAGAAGGCAACTGAGAATCCTGTGGGATAGGAAGCAGACCACCAGAGATGGAAAATGACTGAAGGGAATACCCTTAAGATCAAGATCTTTAAGGTTTGGTGTTTTATTGTTAGACCACTTTAGCTCCATTTTATGCTTTGGATGTTATAATATTACTTTCGGTTCATTGGATTATATTCATGCCATTAAACTTTAGCTATAGTAATGGTCTTAGTTAGGGATTCCCTTGCTGTGAAGAGACACCCTGACTACAGCAACTCTTATAAAGGAAAACATTTGCTTGGGGCTGGCTTACAGTTTCAGAGGTTTAGTCTATTATCACCATAGCAGGAAGCATGGCAGTGCACAGGTAGACGTGGTGCAGGAGATGGAGCTGAGAATTCTACATCTGGATTGACAGGCAGCAGGAAGAGAGAAAGAGAGATGCTGAGCCTGACTTGAGTATTTGAAACCTCAAAGACACCCCTCAGTGACACATTTCATCCAGCAAGCTCACATGTACTCTTACAAGGCCACACCTCCTAATAGTGCCACTCCTTACTAACTTATGAAGGTCATTTTAACTCAAACCACCACATTCCACTCCCTGGCTCCCATAGACTTGTAACCATATCATAGTGCAGAAAAAGCATTGAATCCAACTTTAAAAGTCCCCATCGTCTATCACAGTATCAGCACTAATTAAAAGTTGATAGTTCAATGTTTCTTTTGAGACTTATGCAATCTCTTAACAGTAACCTTTGTAAAATAAAAATTGAAAAGCAAATCCCATAATTCCAACATACAATGGCACAGAATATACATTACCATTAAAAGGGGTGGAAAGGGAAAATAATGAGGAAATACTGGACCAAAGCCAAACTAAAAACCAGCGGCTCAAACTCCAAATTCTGCATTTCCACATTTACAGATCTCCAAATCCTTCCAGCTTTGTTGACTGCAGCACATTACTCTCTCTTTGCTGCTTCCACTCCCTATTAGTAACTTTTCTTGGCAGCTATCCCATAACTCTGGTATCTCCAACATTTTGGAGTCTCCAAGACAATTTAGGCTTAACTTTCACAGCTTCATGCAATGACCTCTCTAGGTCTCCATGGAGGGACACCCCAGCCATACGTAATTTTCCTTAGCCAGGGAGGGAGATTCCATAACCCTTTTCTTCTATCTTTGATTCCAAAGCCAGAACCTCGAGGCCAAAGCTCCCAAGTTTTGCTGCTTTATTGGACAGGAACATGGCACCTTCCTTCAACTACATCTTCACCAGCTTCCTGTATTTGATGGTTTCCTTTACTGCCTAAGCTTGGCTGTCCTGGAACTCACTTGATAAATCAGGCTGGACTGAGACTCAGAGCTCTGCCAGTCCCTGACTTCTGAGTACTGGGATTAAAGGTGTGCACCACTATGCCTGTCCCTAAGTTTTTATTTAATTCATTTCACTTTTCTTTAATTCTTTTTCACAAGTTGGAAGCTTAGCTGGGTGAAGTTTTGCTCTGAGGTTACCACTCCCTTTACCACACAGCATCAGGCTTTTCTTTAACCTTTTTTATACTTCCTGGTACCCTTTTCCCCCTCAAACTGTACATTTTATATTTTCCCTTGCTCAACTTGCTGCTTTTCATTATAGATCTGCATCAATGTGGCCACTAGCAACTAATCAATACAGTAAATATTACAATACTATGCTGCCTGGCAATCTCCTCTGTCAGAGCTGTTAATCCATAGTCAGGCAGATTTTTTTAGACAAGAGCAGAAAGTGGCCACATTCTTCACCAAAATATCATAAAAATGGTTTCTAGGCACCTACTAATATTTTTTTTCCTTTGAAACCTCTTGAGCCAGGCCCCCACAGTTCAAGTTGCCCTTAGCACCACTGTCTTCCATGCTCCTACTAGTATGTCCCATTAAGCCAAGCTTAAAGCATTCAACTGCTTTCCTAACCCAAAGTCCCAAAGTCCACATTCCTCCAAATAAAAGCATGGCCAGGTCAATCACAATAATACCCAACTCCTGGTACCAACTTCTTTCTTACTTAGGGTTTCTATTCCTTTGAAGAGACACCATGACCATGGCAACTCTTATCAAGAAAAAACATTTAACCTGGACTGCCTTACAGCTCAGAGGTTTAGTCCATTATTACCATGGTGGGAAGCATGAGTCACACAGGCAGACATGGTGTTGAAAAAGGACTTGAAAATTCTACATCTGCATTGGCAGGCAGCCAGAAGAGAGATAGAGAGGGACACTGGGACTGGCTTCAGCATTTGAAACCTCAAAGCCCAGCCACAGTGACACAGTTTATTCAACAAGGCTACATGTACTCCTACAAGGCCCCACCTCCTCCTATAAGGCCACATCTCCTAGCAGTGCCACTCCCTAGGAACCTATAGGGGCCATTTTCATTAAAACCCACACAGTCACCCCCCATAGAACTGCTACCTGGAAATGGAAGCTTAGACTAACAGACACTGGAAATATCTTAGATAACATCACAACTCAGGAACAACACACTTTAAGGATAGATCTCAGGCAGTTCTTCTCCCTTTGGGTACAAAGACTCAAACTAGTCTTGGAAATTTCATTTGAGCCCTTTTGGGGAAAGTTGTGGTATTTTAAATCTGGAGATAAACCTACAAGGTACTAAGATACATGCATATATGGGGCAAATGCCTGAAATATCAAAACCCATAGGCCCCAATAAAAACCTCCTCCTGGTACCTCAGGTTTTCCTAGTCCCCTAGGCTCCTCTGGTATGCCCATGTTAGCACCTAACCTGATTCAGAACTGATTGTTCTGCCTTCAGTCAAAATCCCTTTACTATGTGGGAATATCTTACAACCTGCCGTTTGCTACTTTGCCACAAGACACTACTGATGCATGTTCCTGGTCCTGGTCAAAATTAACCCTAAGTGATATACAAGGACAAGGACTATGTGTCATGTCAAAGGTATCAGGTAACCTAGCTTCTTCCTCTTTGGATAATTATGTGACCATTATTCACAACCTGACTTCTGTAGGTCCCAAAGGTCCACAACTATTTTTTTCTGCCCCTTCTGACACCTGATGGGCTTGTCCCAATGGTATTACACAAGGTCTGTCAGTCTCCTGCATTGTCCCTGGACTGCATTCATGTTTTTGTGTCCACATCTTCCCCCAAATTAATATTTATGGTGGTAATGCAGGCCACCTGCATCTAGCCATGGCAACTGACCACCTTCAATGGAAACAAGCAGTCTTCATATTGGCTCCAGTCTTAGTAGGTGCAGGGATTGCAGGGTCCTCAGAACTAGGAGCAATAGCCTTAGGTCTCCAAGACCAGCAATTTAGAACCTTGAGCTAACAGGTAAAATAAGATCTGGGATCTTTTGGAAAACTGTCTCTAAGTACCCTTGCAATACAAAAAGAAGGGTCCTAAATTTACTATATTCATGAAGAAAAGGAGGTTATGTGTAGCCCTTGAAGAAACCTGTTGTTTCTATGTTAACCAATCAGGTATAATTAAGGAGACCCTAGCCATGGTGAGAAATAACCTTAAAACCAAATACTTAGACCAACAGGAGGGGAACAGCTGGTTTCAGTCCCTGTTTAACTGGTCCCCCTGGCTAACCACTCTTGTTTCAGTCACAGTGGGCTCCCTGATCCTTCTCCTAATGTTTCCCATGGTCAGGGCATGCATCTTCTGGTGTATTACAAATTTTATTTCCTGTCAGGTAGTAAATGTTAAAATATTTGCCCTCCATCAGCATTATCGGCCCTACAGCAACTAGAAATGGAAGTTTTCTATGGAGGATTTGACCAGGACACATAAGAAAAGGGAAGAGGGGGAGGGGGAGAAACCAGACTGACTCCATCTTGTCCTTGGAAGCCATTTGAAGACTCTAGCTAAGTTAGGTTTCTATTTACTGTAACATTTACATTTCTTTTTCTCAGGATTGGGCCATGCCCCGCCCCTGTGAACACAGAATGTTCTATAACAAATGTTCCAGGAACGTTTCCTTAACTGCCTGGTCTCAATTCTGTAACCATGATTGCTTGTAAAATCTCCCCTTTTATAAGGTTCTTGCCTTATAAAAGAAGCTTGAACATTTGGTTCAGAGCTGCTCTCTAAAACCCTATCTCAGGGTGAGACAGCCACTGGACTGGTTTTGCTGTGCACAGAATAAAGATTGCTTCAGTTTGGCCATAATTTGTGGTCAGTGGTCTTTACTCTTGTTTGATGGGGTTAACAATAAGGGAAGGCCATGTGGGGGTGACCATAATCACAATATATTATATGCACATACACAAATTGCCAAAAAAGAAAAAAGAAAAAGCAAATTCAAATGAAGAGGAATCTTACTATAGTTTGAATTTTTTTTTTGCTCCATTTCTTAAAGAGCATGCATTAAGTACCTATGAGAGTAGTCATTCTCAACCTGTGGGTTGTGACCCATTTGGCAAACGTCTGTCCCCCCCCCCCAAATTTTACATTACAATTCCTAACATTAGCAAAAATACAGTTATGAAGTATCAATGAAAATAATTTTATGGTTGGGGGTCACCCCAACTTGAAGAACTGTATTAAAGGGTTGCAGCATTAGGAAGGTTGAGAACCACTGCTCTAGAGTCTCACAAAGCTAAGAATCTAGGCTCAGGAACAGACACTTACATGGGTAAATGTGTAATTACAACTTAGGACAAGTGTTGTGGGAGAAATGCCAGGTGTAGTAACAGACTAGTGCACTGATTTATATTGAGAAGGGACCACATATTAGCCAATGTTCACCTGCATACAGCAAACGCTATGTTAGCTTAAGCCTAAAGGGATTCACAGGCAAGTACTAAGTGACTTTTATAATGAGTATTGAAGCAGCCACAGAAGAATAAGCTGATATATCTGGGCCTCAAATCCACATCACAGAACTCTGTGTGAAGGCAACTACTGCCCTCAGAACAGCATCCACTCTGCAAAATCGCCACAGAACTGGATGTCTTGTAACTGGCTAGATTCTGAATTCAAGTTCCCCACAGGAACCTCAAGTTGGTAAATGTAAAGCATGTTCAGAACCTCCACAGCACAGACCAGGGCAAACACCATACAATTTAGTTCCTCAGTTTCAGGAACCACACTAAAGAAGCTGGAAATGTTCCAAAGAGAATCCACTCTGTCTGCCACTGTTGGAAAGAAAGGTCTTCCCCCAGGGAGCAGCTGAAATTTATGGGAGACTCTTCCTCAGAGCAGACTGGGATGAGCAAAGCCCCAGGCAGAGAGACAGATTTAACCTGGGAAGGGGGAAGAATTTGGCCATTTCTACCTTTAAGACCTGTCTAGGAGTCAGTGGGATAGGGGTACAGTGTGGAGAGTGATCATGCAGGCCAATGCAGCTTAACAGGAGCAGCGATCACAGGCCACAATGTAACCCTTTTCCTTAAAGGATAGTGGCATCCTTAAGGGTGTCAGAGTTACTATTAATGTGGTTGTGTTAACATTTTAAAAAATATTTCTGGCTGCGGTGGAGAGTGGGTTGAGGGGAGTTGCTGCGGGCTTCTGCTCAGTGAGTGGAGATGCAGTGAAGTTAGCTGATGCTAATTATCACTTCTGGAATGCTCAACAGGACCTGAGAAGTGCAGAGGGAGCAGCACATGTGCTAATGCTTCCAAGGATCATTGTCCTATTTCCTCCCTCCCTCCCTCCCTCCCTCCCTCCCTCCCTCCCTCCCTCCCTTCCTCCTTCCCTCTTTCCCTCCCTCCCTCCCTCCTTACCTCCTTCCTTCTTTCCTTCCTTTTTATTTTTAAGGATAAACATGTAGAAGCTTGGCTCAGTTCACAGTGTGGATCACGGTCGCCAGGTTACATCACCTCTGAATTTTTTGGGTCAGGATTATCGTCCACATTTTGATGGGCTGTGTGCACTACACACTGGAGTTAGCTTCTCTGTTTCACCTAACACCTGAAAGGAAACATGAGGTGTTTAATTTTAATTAGGCATGTTAATTAGGGGTTCCTGATTGATGGATCTTGGTAGTTGACCTCAGGAAGAGGAAGTGGCCAATAAGGGAACAAACCTTGGTGGCAAGCTTTAGGAATGCCATCTAATGATTTTTAGCAAGCCAGAGGGAATGGTGGTAAAAAGAGAAGACCTGCCAGAGCTGTGTTTGCCAGGTCCAGGGTGGCTACAGGCCCTTCAACAATCTTGCACTCAGAAGACTAAGAGAAGGCTTTTGATGTCATAATAATCAATATAGACCCACAAGAGGAAGTGGTTATGGAGAGAGTAAAGACAGTCAGGCACTTGCCTAGCATTCATGATGCTATGAGTTCATCCTGGGAGAGGAAGGAAAGCGGGGAGGTGGAATAGAGGTAACTTTGGATGAAAGGCTACAGTTCACATAGAGATCAGTGAAATACTGAAGGGATTTGACAAAAACAAACAGAAGTGTAACATAAAGTGCCAGAGGACTGGGTCTCTCCTTTGGAAAGTGACAGCATTAAAAGTAGCATTTGAATGAACATATTTCACGCTCCAGTGCATGATATTTCTATGCAAGGCTGCGTCTTTGTAACCCGTGTAAGAACATTACCTGTGTTGTTCCCTTGTGCGGAAGCAGTGTAAATCTCTCAGCAGGTGTGAGCTGGGACATGAGGAGCTGGATGTCATGCCACAAGATACCATCTCTGTTGTGAGGAAGGGAAGGGCATTAACAATGGAGTTCAGAAAAAGAAGCAGAGGAATGTGAAGAGGGTGGTGGGATGGAAGGAGAGTAAAAATAGTCCAACAGTTTCCAAATTTCTCTCCTCTACTTCCTCTCAGCTAATTCTTTTCTTAAAATCCTACATCTGGCTTCCTCTCTCTCACCGTTCTCCTAAAGCTATTTTCGAAGTCCCTGGTGGCCTCTGAATTTCTAAATAGAAATGCTCTCTCCACCATTATTTTCTGTCTGCTCTACTTAGAAATAAAGTTGTATAGAGATGTCTCTTTTATGCTCAACTTTAAGCCCTCCACACTTACTAATTAAGAAAGAAAACAGTGACTTAAAAAAATGAATAATAAATCTATTAAAAACCAAACTAAAAAAGTAATCATCGCTCCAAATTCCTACCTCAGGCTACAAAACTGAACCTATTAGATGCAGATGCTGAGAACATCCCTCTCTTCACAGAACCCACTCACACACAGGAGTAAGTGCACATAGCGAGTCCATTCGTTCTAATCTGCTTTTTTTTAAATGCAAAATCAACACTTACACCATACATTGCTATAACAATTGTACTTCATTCAATAGTTTCACTAAAATGTTTTAGAACAACAAGAAGGAAATCTTTGGAGTTCTTTGACTAAAAACATCAGAATGAGGCCCGCAAGATGGTTCAGCAGGTGAAGGTGCTTGCTGACAACCTTGATGAACTGAGTTCGATCCCCAAAACCCACGTAGTGGAAGAAAAGAACAGGTTGCTATAAATTGTCCTCTCACTCTCACATGCATGCGATCGTACACTCATGCATATAGTATATACACACACAAACACACTCAAGAAATAAATACATGTAATAAAAATTAAATATCATAAGACAACTGGCAAAGACACCTGAATAAAAGAATCCACCATCCTCGTTTGGGAGTGTACTTGTGGGACATTTTTCTTGACTTCAGCTATAGCAGTTGGACTGCTAGCCTGAAAAGTACATTTTGTAACTTGGGAAACATTTTAAATGCTTCTTTTAGGAAACTTGCTGAACTATACATTTCAACTGAGTGTACACCATAGGACTTTCTGAGTTTCACGGCGAATATCACCCTGCAAAACATTCCTGCTGCTTTCAACCCTTCAGTTGCTAGGAAAACATCATGAAAGCATCCAGCAGTCATTTCTGCTTTTGTTTCTAAAAAGTTTTCTATCTCTTTGCCTTTTTTCCCTGACACACTGTGTATCTTTAAAAATATTTTTTAATTTGCACATTACATTGGAAAAATTAGACCTCCAACCTTCTTATAAATCACAAATACATTTTTCAGGTTCCTAAGACTACCTTAAAACATATGTATTCTATTACTTGGTCAAAATTTAAATCTTTTCCTATATTTTTGTTCCATATATCTTCCCTTCTCTTCTTTTATTTCTGTTTTCTTTTTTCCTTCCAGCAATATTGGAACTGTGGAAAGAACATCTCCTCTAAGAATATACAAGAATATACCAAAGCAGTTTTGACTTGGGTTTTTGTTTTTGTTTTTGTTTTTGTTTTTTATTGGACACTGAGCCATTGAACCTGGAGCTTCAAGAATGCTAGGCAAGTACCCTCCCAGTGAGCCACATCCTCATAAGTAACATGCATGACTTCTAACATTTTTAGGATTTCTATCCCCATATTTACTGATATAATCTACCAAGAATTTGCTTTGGGTGTCTTTGTTTTTCCCAGTTATTATTCACGAGCTCTTTTGCATAGGAATCACCTCAACTTTAGATGACATGCTTCTTAAAGTAAGTTTATCTCTTTACTTCCTTTTCTCAACAGAATTATTTGAATGTTCACTTTTTATGCATTGAGTTGAAACTCACAATCTTTTTAATAACTCAGGAAAATTTCTCTTGATATTTTCATTGTGATTTGATATTTTTATCCACTATTTTAGGGTGAATTCGCAATTGTAAAATATTCAGTATTTAGTGCTAGAGATCAGCTCAGTGGTAGATTGCTGGCCTTGTATGGGCAAGACCCTATGTTTGATTCCTAGTACAAAAGTAAGAAAAAAAAGAAAGAAAAAAGAGAGAAAGAAAGAGAGGAAGGAAGGAAAGAAGGGAGGGAGGGAGGGAGGGAGGGAAGGAGGGAGGGAGGGA
>CABHPR010148694.1:25019-47693 GCA_902168415.1 Peromyscus melanophrys
GAAAGAAAGAAGGAAGACAATTTAAACAGTTTTCAAAATTAGTGTGTAAGACTAAACTGCTCTTTCAATGCAGTCAACCACTGAAGTCTGCTTTTCTCCTGTCAGTAGTTTAGTGATTTCAAGTTACTTCTATGTGTTTCTTTTTGAGTTTATCATTATCTATGTAATTTAATTTTGAATATCTTAAGTTATATATTTACATCTACTTATAATTTATAATTATTATGTATAAAGAAAAGATGTATCATATATATTTTGCTATTGCCCACCTCCATATACTCTTATTTTCCATGTTTACATGAATATCTTACACAGGGGATTACAGTTTCTATGAAGCATGATCATTTCCACTCTTCCCATTAAATACTGAGGTGCTGTACGTCACCCCTTGTCTGCCTGCAGTGGCTAGCATGGCAGTGGTGCTCTGAATTTTAATAAGACTCTTTCTGTAAACGATTCTGAAACTACTAAATAGAGGGTGATCTTCCAGGTTACATTAATCAATGTTCTGAGAAGTGACTTGGAATTTTTTATTTTTCCATTAAATCCAATCAAACAATTTTATGTACACAGTGCCTCAGTGCTTCTACTATGTTTTTAGACTTTATGATTTTAATGTCTTGTTATCTTAAATAAAGTACATTTCTTTCCAGTAGGAACAAACACATCTTCCCCATTACTGCCATCATAACATCATTGTTATCAAGATTATCTGTTTTCAGCCGGACGGTGGTGGCGCACGCCTTTAATCCCAGCACTCGGGAGGCAGAGCCAGGTGGATCTCTGTGAGTTCGAGGCCAGCCTGGTCTACAGTGAGATCCAGGACAGGCGCCAAAACTATATAGAGAAACCCTGTCTCGAAAAAAAAAAAAAGATTGTTTTCTATGTTTTAAGTTTTCTTTTAATTGATGTATTCTCCTTTCTTCATGTCATATGTACATATATATGCATTATCTCTATATATACATATACATACATACATATATATATGCATATATACATATATATATATATATATATATTTCACTTAGCATGGTCTCCAGTTGCATCTAGCATCCAGCAAACAGTAGAATTTCATTCTTTTTTTTTATTATGGCTGACTAAAACCCTATTATGTATGTATACCAAATTTGGTTTTGGTTTTTAGCCAGTTAGCTGTTGAATGAAATCTAGATTGACTCTGTAATTTGATATTATGAATAATACTACAATAAACATGACTGTGCAGATATCTTTTGGTATGGTGACTTCAAGTCCTTTGGGTATGTACCCAGAAGTGGTGTAGATAGAACCTAAGGAAGTCCATATTGGTTTCCAAGCTGGAAGGACTAATTTACATTCCCATCAGCAGTGTATAAGGGTCCCTCTTTCCCTTTCCCCACATTTTCACCAGCATTTGTTGTTATTTTTTTTCTTTATGATAGCCATTTTTACTGGGATAAAACAAAATCTTGGGAGAGTTATTAATTTGAATTTTTTTAGATGTGTTTTAAGTACAAAAATCTCTTCAGTTCATCTGATTGTTTCCCAGAATTGCCTTCTTAGATGAACAGATAAGGGTTTTCAATTTAACACGTAGACTATACTCCAGTGTGTGTGTGTGTGTGTGTGTGTGTGTGTGTGCCACAATCAATATAAATTTATTCTTCTGCTTCTTTCCATTGTTAGATCAGATAATGTCTAAGTGTTAATAAATGCTTCTTGAGAAATCTATTGGGCTAATCATGCTTATTCCTGTTTCTATATCAGACTAGGTAAATTATGAGCAGCAGAAATGTATTGATCACCACTCTGGAAGGGAGGAGGCCTAAGATCAAGTTACAGCACACTATGTCTGGAAAGCATCTGCCCTTTGCTTCAGTGACAGTACTTTGTTGATGTGTCCTCTCAGGGTGAGGAAGGAGGCAAGAAACAAGGCATCCTCCTCTATAAGAACAATAATCCCATTCATTATTCTCCTCTTTGCAACAGCCATATGTAAGGTGGTTGCCAACAGATAAATTTCCCAACATGCTGAGCATTGGTGGTACATGCCTTTAATCCCAGACTTGGGAGGCAGAGGCAGTCAGATCTCTGAGTTCAAGACAAGCCTGGTCTACAGAGTGAGTTCCAGGACAGCCAGGGCTACACAGAGAAATCCTGTCTTGGGGGGAAAAATAAATTCCCAGCATTCAAAGCAGAGCCATCCTTCTTCATTAAAACAACTATTTACAGCTGTAGATTATACAATTAATTAGTGGGCAACTTTGGCAAGATTCTTTGTTGATGATGGCTTTGTAGGACTTTTCAGGCAATTTTGTATTGATTCTAGTTGCTAGCATTTTATTTAGGGTTATTTATGCCCATGTATATAAGTGGCACTTAACTAAAATATTATCCCTTTTCATTCCTGTTACAAAATACTATTTTTCAGAGTCTGTGGGCTTCATTTAAAATATTGCCAAGGCTTCTATTCTTTCTCTTTTAGGGTTGCTTAAATTGCCAAGAAATGATCTGGGGTTTGCAGGCATGAAATCACCTGGAGAACATATGTTAGAAGAATATTATTTTATGTCTCTTCTTTCTCCTTAAGTTTCTTAATTTACATTTCCCTAGAAATTTGTGTGTTTCTCATTTATTGTGTGTTGTAAAGCTGTTCTCATTTATTATATGATGTAAAGTTGTTTTCATTGTCTTCATGTCTTCTCTAGTATGATGTAACTTTATTTTCTTATTTTATGTTGGCTCATGATTTATGTACTTATTGGTCTTTTCAACAAAATGCTTTTTGATTGATGAACTGATTTTTTTTAGCCTACTTTTGAGGTACAGTTTTATTTTTATTCCTTATACATCTTTATTGTATTGACTTTGTTGGTGGCTTTTTTTTTTCTTTTTTCAGCTGACTATTTGACACCTTGTTAATCTTACCAAGTAATGAACATTTCAGGGCTGTTGAATCTCCCTTTAGATTAGCTATATGCAAAATATTATTTTAACAACGTTTGAATCTCCCTTTAAATTAGCTATATGCAAAGTGTTATTTTAACAATGTTTGCTTTTTTATACACTGCAGTTTTAAAATTCTTTTGAACACAGAATTATTCAAAAAATCTGTTAAATTTTCTGTTTATCCTCTACTTTGATTTTATTTACATGTTCTAATTTATTTCTAGTTCTTAATGTATTGTGGTGAAATGTGTGCTTGCTATTTTTATACAACAGAATTGGTTACATTTTCATTTCTAATATGTAATTTATGTTTTTAGTTACCTTTGTAAACAAGGCATATTTTGTTTTGAAGGGGTATAGGGTTTAATAAATATTGGACAAAGTAAGTTACATTAGTAAGAATTTGGTCCTTTATTTCTTTCTCTCCCTTGTATTTTGTCACTCAAAAACTTAAATAAGTGATTAAAGCTTTATTTGTTGGAGGATGGCTCTTAATTTCCCACTCTAATTTATGATAGTATATTGTATGATATATCACTCAAGCATATTTTATACCCTTATCTTTTTTTTTACAATAAAATGGTAAACACATGAATAGAATTCATCAAACAAAAATTGGAAGTTTCCCTGACCAAATATAGAGTAATTCTGGTCAATTATACCTCCACACAAATTTCCAACCTATCTGCTTGTCTCTTTAACTACTAACACCACTCTCATCTGCACACTGTCCCTTGCTTTAGATTCTCTTTTTCACTTTAATATAAAAGTGAAAATGGCTTGTAGAGATTGAATTCCCTTGTTCTCCGGTTTAAAGTCTCCCCTCTAAGCTAAGTGTAGAATAAGCCACACTCTAACTCTACTTGCAAAGCTGTAGATTTGGCTTGTGCCTTTCTCCCCTTGTTACAGACATCCACTTGTACAGCCCTCTATTCGGCATCTCTCTGCAGCACTCAATATGGCATTTTATTCTTGAATATTATTTGCTCCTGGTTCCTTGTTATGGATTATAATAATAAAACTGTGCTTTCCTCCAGTTTACTGTTTTTATTTCCGAGTTACAGTTTGTTCAATTTTAACATCAGGAATTCTGCTTCTATATCAAAGTAGAAGTGAGGAGTTATCTACCATATTAATTAGAAAACCAGATGAAACATATAAACCATGGTTCCTTTAGACACTGAAAACAACAGAGGACAGTGATTTCTAAGAGAAGGAAAAGCAAGTGAGTTGAGTTCTGTGACAGCCTGCACCAAGTGAACTTCTGAGCAGAATAGATACACTAGGGGTACTTGGGGATAACAATAAAACTACTAAATTTTTAACAAACAAAGAAGGCAAAAGTGATAGTTTTAAGTGAGCTGTAGATCAATGACACATACCCTAACATAAGTGTATTTTCAATCTTAGAAAAGGGGAACAGAAAAAAAATATTCAGTGAAATAGTAGTCAAAATTTTCCATGATGTGATGAAAGTTACAAACCCACGACTGAAGAACCGGAAGCAAACCCAGCAGAAACAGGAAGAGCACTGCACGACAGCGCACCACCACTGAGAGTTAAACTGAGCCTGGTGCCCGGCCATTTTCTGTGTGACTTGTAGGGAATGTTCTTTCATTTGCACACCCCCTAATATACTTGTGTTTCGGTACTTCCCTGTGGATTGAACTCCTCCCACCCATCAGCACTGAGACGTGAACTTCAGGACCATGTCGTTTCATAGAACAGTTTTTACTATGCCATTTGTCCGAACAACTTTTTTCCTGTTTTTCAGATTGGGAACTATCCGTTTGTTGGATTCTAACATCTGCTTTATAAATTCTCTTTAAAATGTTCCCTTGTTATTTTTAAAGCTATGGTCTCAATTCTGTTACATGATTTCTTTTCGTAGTCGATGTGTGTTCTGTTCATAAGGCAGTCCTATATTCTGTGACCATGTTTATTTTATCCATTATTTTTCTTAATACTTCAGTTTTCATTGATTATCAGCTCTAATAAATTTGTATTGAAGTGCTTTGTATCTTATATAAAAATTTTCCATATTTTCTCTAGATTGCTTCAGAATGCAGTTCTGACATAAAGTTATCTCCTCATACTTAAGGAATTTATTTTAATCACAACTTTCCCTTCTATGCAGGGTATTTCTGCCCACGATGGGAACAATAGCATCTCTACAATTCTTGTGCTGACTCTAATCTGATAACAGCTGCTATGACTGCAACCAGCCCAGCTACTCCCACCAATAGCAGTGTCAAAACCTCATCCTTTCTCAGTATTGCTCTCTTCTAGGCCCCATATTCCTCACGTTTTCGCCAGGAAACAAAATTCAACTAAGAAAATTCAAGAACCTATACTATAAAAGTCGTGATCAAGGACCAGAGAGAGGGATCAGTGGTTAAGAGGACCTATGCTTAGTTCCCAGCACCCACCCACATAACAGTTCACAATCTGCTGGAATTCCAGCTCCAGGGATCCAGCTCCTTCCTCTGGCCTCCACAGGTTACAGCATGCATGTGGTGGACATAAGCTCTGTCAAGTTCACACACACATTCACACAGACACACAGACACACAGACACACACACACACACACACACACACACACACACACACACACGTTATGAACTGATCTAAGAAATAGTGTAGAGGCTTTAGTGTCCAGGAGATAAATGTGTGATTGTGTCACCAGCATTGAAAGATATAGCTGGACACTGTTGCCAGTAACTTTAGGAGACACCCACTTAGGGACCACCACTCAGGTCAATTCTTGACTGCATGTGCCCAGAAAAGAATTTCTGGTCAAATTAGAGTGGAGCCCTGTTAGCTTATTAAGATAGCCTACTAATCCTCCATATGGTAGATAACAGTAAGGACAGTAGTAGTTCACTTTCTGTTGCAACAACAAAATACTTGATGTCGGGTGCTTCATACAGTGATGTATTTAGCTTGTAGGTGATGTATTTGTAGGCTGAAAGTTAAAGATGAAACAGTTCATCCAGCCTCTGGTGAAGGAATTGTGATAAAACAGCTTCACCTGGGAACATGAGCTGAGGAAATCATGTAGTAAAGCAGAAGACCAGAGAGTAGGAAGGACAAGTCATCCTTTTTATAACAACTTACCCTCCCAAAACTTCATTTTGTCAACAACTCATTTCCAAGGAATATGCCTCCAAAGACTCAATGAGTTCCACCCACAGCCCACCTCTTAAAGGCTCCATCACTGCCCCACAAGTCACACCAGGAACCAATATGGACATTTGGGGAACATGCTGACCACACCACAGGCTTTCACATCTGTTAGCTTGTTGTTTGATGCTTTTGTTTTCTTCACTGACTAATGGTATTTCTGCTGTGTTGAGAAATTGATATATTATATAAATTTGATTGAGCTTATACCATAAAATGATTATTAGATTCTTAGTGAATTTAAGAAAAAGTTCAGTGTTATATTTTTTTACTCTATTTTTAGTTCTTTTGCTTAGCTTTGCTGCTTTCAAGGGAGAACAACTCTTGAACCATGGTCTTTACATTTATAAACAACACATGAGAATGTCTGTTAAATAGAATAAGTGCATTGGCGACCATTTATCTAGAAAGAAAGAAAGAAAGAAAGAAAGAAAGAAAGAAAGAAAGAAAGAAAGAAAGAAAGAAAGGAAGGAAGGAAGGAAGGAAGGAAGGAGAGAGAGAGAGAGAGAGAGAGAGAGAGAGAGAGAGAGAGAGAGAGAGAGAATGAGAATGCAAGTATCTCAACAGTAACTTCAAGAAAGGGAAGAAGGGTAAGGCAAGTACAAATGTCCAGGTGTGGGGTCAGATTTTTCTGTCCTTAAGTTTGAGGAGACAACAGATGTTAAAATAGAACTTCTTGTCTAGGGCTGCAAATGCTGGCCTGCACTCTAACTCTGGAAATTTCTTCAGTGAGAAATGGGTTAAGGAGAGCAGACTGAGAAAGAAGTGAAAAACCTTGGGTGACAGTTACTAAGGAGAGAAAGGAGCAGAGTGCAGCAGAGAGGCAGAGGGACCTGAGAGCATGCTACAGTGAGCATCTTACTTACTTTGCCGTGGAGAACTCCACTCTCTGAGCACAGGTTTTTCCTCTGTCACTCACATTTCTACATTCTCCATTTTCCGTGAGCTGTGTCCTTCCCATTCATTTACTCACCCCTCCCCTATCTATTATTAAAATAGCACATCAGAACAATGACGGTTTCAACTAGATAGCCTTATCAGCACAAAGCTGGAGTTGTGTGCAATATAAATCCCCCGTAATGAAGGGAATACTAAATAATTTTAATAGAAAATGTCCTTTCATGATAAAAAAAAAGATTTATGCTTAGTGATTAGCCGAGGAGTTGGGTTCCTAATAAAAAGCATTGCATACTCTTTCATATTTAGTGACTAGATACCTTTCATGATACGTATTCTCCTTTAGCAGCAAAAGTTACAGACAAGGTCTGTTGGTCACGAATCAACTCCCCAGTTACCAGCCCTCATCCTTTCATTCAGCATTCCTTAAGTAAGCCCCTATGGTGTAGTCATGCCAGGTGCTAAGAGCTATTGAAAGTTCATACAGTGTCCCTGTCTTCAAGGCCATTACTAGTGAAGCTTTATCAGTAGTCAGTCATGTAGATTTAAGTTTGTTAAAATTGTATTTTTAGAAGTCTTTTATCACTGCAGGAGTCTACATGGATAGAGAAATTATTATTTCAAACTGAAGAATAAATTTAGGGATAAGGGGAAAATAATTCTTCCATTTCAAATTGACTACCTCCTGAGTACTACTATACCCAAGTACCTGAATTTCATTTCTTTTTCTTCTTCTTCTTCTCCTCCTCCTCCTTCTCCTCCTCCTCCTTCTCCTCCTTCTTCTTCTCTTCTTCCTCTTCTTCTTCCTTATTATTTTTCTTTATTGAAAATCAATTATTTTCTTCCATAGTATATCTTGATTACAATTTCCAGTTTCTCCCCACCTAGCCTCTCTTCCAGACTCTCTTTCTGTCTCTCATTAGAAAAGAGCAGGATTCTAAGAGATAACAAGCAAACATGACAAAATAAGATACGATAAGATAAAATGAAAACCATCACACTGAGATTGGACAAAGCAACAGAAGGAAAAGAGCTCCAAGAACAGGCACAAGAATCAGAGACCCCCCCCCTCATTCACAGACTCAGGAGTCCCATAAAAATTCCAACCTAAACACTATAATATATATGCAGAGGACCATGTAGGCCTTGTGCTTGCCACTTCAGTCTCTGTGAGTTCTTATAAGCCTTACTTGGTTGAGTCAAGGGCCTTGTTCTTCTGGTGTCTTCCACTCCCTCTAGCTTTTACACTCTTTCTACCTCCTCCTCCATGGGGATCCTTGAGCTCTGGGGGGAAGAATTTGTTGGAGATATCCCATTTAAAGCTGTATATTCCAAGGACTCTCTCTCTCTCTCTCTCTCTCTCTCTCTCTCTCTCTCTCTCTCTCAGTAATGTCTAGCTGTGGGTCTGTGAATCTCTTTCCATCTACTGCAGGAGGAATCTTCTCTGATGATGTCTGGAATTTAGTCTCTGGTTCTTGCTGTGGAATGTCTTTCTGTGTGCTGTGAATATGTGTTAGTACCATTGGCTAATAAGTAAAGCTGCATTGGCCTATGGCAGGGCAAGATGGAGTCAGGTGGGAAAATCCAAGAGGGATAATGAAAGAAAAAAGGAGAGTAAAAGGAGACACCAGCCTCTGCCCAAGGAGCAGCAATATGCCAGCAGACCAGTAACATCACAGACCCATGGCAACTTATAGATTAATATAAATGAGTTAAGTTATAAGGGCTAACTAGCAAGAAGCTTGAGCTATAAGCCATACAGTTTGTAATTAATATAAGCCTCTGAGTGATTATTTTATAAGTGGATGGGGGACCTCAGGGCTGGGCAGGACACAGGAAAACTTCCAGCTACAGGTTCTTGGTTACACACACGCAATGTCAGGTATGGCTTCCAGCTTGTGGAACAGGCCTTAAGACAACTGAAACGTCAGTTGGCTACTCCCACAAGTTCTGTGCCACTGTTCCTATAGTATATCTTGCAGTGAGGACAGATTGTAGGTCAAACATTTTGTGGCTGGGTTGGTGTCCATGTTTCTCTTTAGGCAGCCTATAGTGTACCTTCCCTCACCAAAGACCCATAGGAGTGTCCTGCACACATAAAACATAGGGGTGAAGGCTCCATGTAGGCACTAGCTTGACTTTTCCTTGTTCACTGAGTTGTGTGTGTGTTGTCCTTAGCAATGCCCCTCACCTCATCAGTTTGTGGAAAGCAACCCATTGTCTTAGCAACAGCCTGGGTTGTTTGGAGATTTCCATTGGACCTCCTTGGCCAACAATTAAATTGAATGCAAACCAGTCCTGATACTGGAAGCCTTCTTTGGTGAAAAGAGATGGCCAGTTGGAACTCCTCATCACCCATTACTAGGAGATATCATTAGGATAACCTCACATATTTTAGAAAGTTTCTTTTCCACTCCACTAGGTTTCCATATCATCCCTCAAATACCCCTGAATTCCAGCTGTCTCTCCCCAAATAATCTCCCTCAACCCCATCTCCCCTGCCTGTGCCAATTAGACCCTCCCACTCCCTTCCATCCACCACAGCCTCCCCCATCTCCAGTCCACCTGTAAAATCTATTCTATTTCCCCCCTATTTCCCCCTCCCAGGGTGATTCCCTGTGCCCCCCCCCAGTTCTTTCCTCTATACCTAACATCTCCAAGTCTACAGACTCTCAGATTGTAGGTTGGTTATCATTTCTTTAATGGCTAATATCCAGATATAAGTGAATACATACTATATTTGTATTTCTGGTTCTGGGTTACCTCACTCAGGATGAATTTTTTCAAGTTCCATCTATTTGCTTGCAAATTTCATGATGCCACTTTTATTTTTTTTAATAGCTGGATAATACTTAATTCTGTAAATGTACTGCACTTTCTTTACCCATTCTTCTTTTGAGGGATATCTAGGTTGTTTCCAGTTTCTGGCTATTATAAATAAAACAACAATGAACATGGCTGAGCAAGTGTCCTTGTGGTAGGATGGAGTGTCCTTTGAGTATATGCCCAGAGTGGTATAGTTGGATATTGAGGTAGATCTATTCCTAACTTTCTGAGGAGCTGCCATACTAATTTTCATATTAGTTATACAAGTTTGCACTTCTACCAGCAATGGATGAGTGTTTTCCTTATTCCACATCCTCACCAGCATTGTCACTTGTGTTATTGATCTTAGTCATTCTGACAGGTGTAAGATGGAATCTCAAAGTGGTTTTGATTTGCATTTCCCTGATGGCTAAGGATGTTAAATATTTCTTTAGGTGTTTCTCAGCCAGTTGAGTCCCTCTGTTGAGAATTCTGTTTAGATCTGTACCCCATTTTAATTAGGTTATTCCTGGATTGCTTTAAGTGATTTATTGATTTCCTCTTTAAGGACCTCTATCATATTTATAAGGGCTATTTTAAGGTCTCTTTCCTGTGGTTCTGCTATCATGGAATACTCAGGACCTGTGGTGGTAGAATAGCTTGGCTCTAGTGGATACATATTGCCTTAGATGTATTTTTACACTCGCATTTAGGCATCTGGGATTTGAATGATTATAGATCTAGGTGCTGTTTACTAGTTGTGTCTTTGTTGGGTGTGTTGTTCCTTGGTTGCTGTCTCCTCTATAAATTTTAGGAGAGTGTGATGGCTGTGTGTTGCCTCATAGAAAATTTTCTGTAGACCTGATAGTTGAGGCTTCTTGTGGCTCCAGGTAAAATGTGTTTCTCACCTAGGAGCTGATACCTATGGTTGGGTGATAGGCTAAAGGCTTGAAGGGGTTCACTGGAGGGATGATCTTCTTATTTTGTCTCCATGAATGCAGGTAGTCAGTGAAAAAATGTCACCTCAGAACATCCACCATAGCACTAGGGATGAGACTGGGACATTGGACCTGTTTCCCTGGCCTGCCCAGCCGCTGTGTGCATAAGGAATGCTTGCTGGTGTTGGAGACTGCTATAATGGGATGAGGTTGGGGAAAGGAAGGCTGGTGGAGAAGATGTTTGTGATCCATTGAGGATGGACTCAGAGGGGAAAGGGAGACTTCAGCACATCTTCTGCTATAGAGCTGGGAATGAGATTGGGGGTGTTGAACTGAAGGAGCAGAAGGAGAGGTGAAAATCTATGGTCAGCCTAGCTGTTTCCCTGGCAGACTTGATCTTTGGCTTAGCATGGGAAGGCTGCTAGGGTTGGGGCCTTGGACAAAGCAACGAATAGAGGGAGCAAGGTTAGAAGGGGAGATCTGTATGATCCACAATAATGGGAGGCAGGGAAGACAGCCACAGGTGTTCTGTTGTGGAACTGGAGATGAGACTGAGGGATTAGATCTGTCTGGGGGAACAGAGGGAGAAGAAAAGAACTGCAGACAGTCTACCTGGTTTTCTTGCAGGTGTCCTCTGTCAGCAGAGGGTGCCTGCTGGAGCTTGGGGTGGGGCTGTAGCTGGTTTCTTTTGCAGAGTTAAAGATGAACCTGGGGGACTGGATTTTCCATGAAGAAAGGAGTGGTGAAAGTCTTCATTTGGCTTACCTGTTTCCCTGGCCTGCTCAGTGATGTGTTCTCAGGGAATCCTGGTGGTGTCAGAGGCTGGAAGAATGGGATGAGTTGGGGGAAGGAAGGTTGGGAGAGAAGATGCATGTGATCCCTGGGGCTGTGACAGAGAGGAAAGGGAGATTACAGGTTTTCTGTTTTCTGTTACAGAGCTGGAGATGAGACTGTGGGGATCTGGGGGAGAAGGAGAGATGTGGACCCACTGTCAGCCTACTAAGTAGGATATCTTTAGTGAGTATCAACCTAAATACAGTGTTTTCTACTATATCACTATATTGTACTAGTATAAATTTCTAAAATATGATTTAATTATTAGTTACTGAGTCAGTAATGTACATCTAGCACAGTGTTAAAGAAATGATTTTTGAAGAAATTGTTTAATAAAGATATAAACTGAGAACAAGAAGTAATATATAAAATAAATTTTAGTATACCACAGAATGCAGAGCCATATTACCTTGTTTAATTACATACTATTCTTTATTTCTAACCTGCAAAAGCACAACAGTATAGCCCATCAGGATCAATACCAACAGGCGAGACTAAAATGTCCTGGGGGAAGGAAGAAGACTGAATTGTAGTGGACCCAAGCAGAGCTGAGTGTTTCCCTGGTTTGCAATGCATTTTTCTCTATTTTTTTTTAAATTTTATTTTCCCATCTAAGTTCTTTACTGCTTGCTTCAGTACCCACCCTGTCACTCAATTACAGCATACCTTTGAACGAGTAATTAGGGATAGAGGAGGTATTATTAAAAGCAGATGGAGAGGAAACCAAATCACATCCCTATAAAGGTCACCAGTGAAAGAAACCACAAACAAGAGGTTAGTATGTGACATTTCTTTCAGACAGTCTCTCTTTCCCACTAACTTCACTGCCTGTATTTTTTTCGGTGGGGAGCTTTCTTGGATGGAATTCATTTATCATGGATGTTGTTTCCGTCACAACTCTTGAGGGAATTGTTCTGATGAGCTTAGACAATTGCATACCCTGTGCACATGTTTAACTAGACCAGTGTTCAGAAATGACATTTGCTACAATGGAGCAAGTTTGGATGGGGGAAGTGAATATCCCCTGGGTTCCTTTAATCTTTGTTGGACACATACACACCCAGACATGGCTGATATGTTTGTGCATGCCTCAATTTTAGTGTTGGGTAAAGTTTTATTTTTCTCTTAGGTAGCTTGTTGAAAGTACCTTCATAATGGTAGTTGTGGCCCCTGGCATTTGGAGGCACTTTCTTCATAAACGATACCTCCCAAGCCTCCCATTTTGCCTCTTTATTGCATTCTCACACCTCCCATGTGTAGGTCATAAGGGAGACAAAGGAGGTCACTATGAGGAACTAAGAAAAAGGATAAAAGGTGTTTTTCACTTTTCAGCACTGAAGAATGGAAGCTAGTTAAACTACATAAGTGGAAAGGGCAGGTGGTTCAGCCAGCACCCCCTTATTTGATCTTGATCGTGGTAAACTATTCAGACAAGATAGGAATTCGAACCACCCCCTATGTTTAAACACACACACACACACACACACACACACACACACACACACATACACACACACACACATACATATACACATACATATATATGTATATATATTTGTTTAAAAGAAGCATATACAACACTCAGTCTAAGTGTTTTTAGCTTATAAAATTGGCTCAGTTTTGCTCTACTGTACTCTAGCTGGGAACAAAACAGAATTTGAATAAAATAATTAAGGAATAAGTAACTTGTATGGCAACTAACGGCTAAATTATAAATTAAAATCAACAAATAATATTAGCATGTATAGCACATTAATTTTGTTATGATAAAATATGTTAAAATTTATAGAAATAACCATTTTAGTGTCAGACTAACTATTGTTTTCCTTCCAAAATAAAATTCATCTCAGTTTCAACATACAGGTTCAGCTGCAGCTGTTGTATCACTGGGGAAAAAATAGTAGATTCAAACCCATGAAAAACATACTTGGCTACTGAGCCCTTTCTCATTAGTGCTGGTTTCTGGGAATTGTTATTTGACCTAATTTGATTTGCACAATTGACATGCAACATCTTCAAGTTGCCAAACTCCATTTTAGAGCATTAAAGTGTAAATTAAACAAAAATATTAGAGGTGGGATGGGTAAAGCAGTTGCTGTGCAAGTGTGAAGATCAGAGTTCAAATCCCCAGAGCCCCTGCAAAGCCAGATGTGGTAGTATCTGTCTGTAATCCCAACATTCCCATAGGGAGATGAGAAATGGAGATGGAAGAACCCCTCAAAGCCTAGGGCCAACCAACCCCGGCATACTCAGAAGCAAAACCAAAAAAGAAATCTACCCTAAACAAGATAGAAAGCAAGAGAAGCCACATGAGCTATACTCTGAAAAGAAGCAAAATTCTAGTGGTCTTAGTTGAATGAATTACCCAACATTAGTTTTAAGAAATATAGAGAGGAATCAGCAAGACATATTTGACATTGAAGAAAAAAATAATAAAAAGTATGTCCTTACCAAGTAAAATAAAATAAAACTGAGGGCAAAGAGAAGCCAGAAGAGGGGAGAGAAGTTTTAGAAAAAGGCTTTCTCTGTGGTCAAAGGAAAAGTGTTCAGGGAGACAAAAAAACAAAAACAAAAAAACAAAAAAACAACAACAAAAAAAACCCCCAGATTTCACTGTTCCTCACTTGTGTGGATTTCTGCAACAGGAATCTTTCTAAGTGACACTTACCTCTCTGTAAAGTCACTTTTGTGTGGAAATTGTATTTCTTTCTCAGGCTTTCAACCCAGTCTGAAAAGTCTCTCTTACATCTCTTTCCTCCTGGGTTGCTGTTGTTGTTTATTACTGAACATTAAGTCAGCAAAACCAGGAAAGTATTATTTGAATGCTGCCTATTCTGCAAGGTTAAAATAGTCAAGTACGATTTATCATTCAGTCCTGGTTTCTTAAGGTCATTTTTTCCATAGCTATATACAATTCTCAAGTATAAGCAACACATTGATATACCAAGACTTTCAGGGATACTAAGTACTTCTTCAGCTCTGTGTTGCATAGTTTTATGTCAACTCAACACAAGCTAAAGTCATCTGAGAAGGGAGAACCTCAATTAAGAAAATGCCTCCAGTTAAGACTGGAGCTGGGCGGTGGTGGCGCACGCCTTTAATCCCAGCACTCGGGAGGCAGAGGCAGGTGGATCTCTGTGAGTTCGAGGCCAGCCTGGGCTACCAAGTGAGTTCCAGGAAAGGCGCAAAGCTACACAGAGAAACCCTGTCTCGAAAAACCAAAAAAAAAAAAAAAAATTAAAAAAAAAAAAAAGACTGGCTTGTAGGCAGGCCTATAAGGAATTTCCTTTATTAGTGATTGATGAGGGAGAGCCCAATACACTGTAGATGATGCCATCCCTGAGCCAGTGGCCCTGGGCTCTATAAGAAAGCATGCTGAAGAACAAGAGGAAGAAGCCAGTAAGCATACCCCTCCATGGCCTCTGCTTCAACTCTTGCCTCCCCTGTTTGAGTTACTCTCCTGACATTTTTTAATGATGAACAATGATATGGAAGTGTAAGACAAACAAACCCTTTCCTTCCCAACTTGCTTTTTGGTCATGGTATTTCACCACAGCAATAGAAACCCTAACTAAGACAGATTGGTACCAGGAATGGGGTATTGCTGTGACAGATTTGACCATGTTGTTGGGAGGATTGTGGAAGGACTTTGGAACTTTAGACTAGAAAAGCCAATGAATGTTGAGAGCTCAATGAGCTGTTCTGTAGGAGTTTGGAAGATAAGAATGTTGAGGGCAATGCAGAAGATGGGGGCCTGGCTTATTAATTTTAAGAGATAAATTCAAAGACTTTTAAGGCCATTTGTTACTTTGAGTTAAGATTCTGTGGCTCTCTCTAGCTGAGGCTGAAGAATCAGCTGTGATTAACAAGATACCAGAACTACTAAAGTGAAACCTTTGCTTTGCTAGGACACTTGATGCTGGTTGACTGGAGCTGAGTCTTGTGTGTCAAGATAATAAGGGGTCAGATATGCTGGATAGTTTTATGTCAACTTGACACAAACTAGAGTTATCTGAAAGGAGAGAACTTCAATTAAGAAAATGCCTCCATAAGATTCGGTTGTAGGCCTGCATGTAAGGCATTTTCTTGGACCAGTCCATGGTGGGTGGTACCATCCCTGGGCTGGTAGTCAGGGGTTCTATAAGAAAGCAGACTGACAAAGCCATGAAGAGCAAGACAGTAAGCAGCATCCCTCCATGGCCTCTGCATCAGCTCCTACCTCTGGCTTCCTGACCTGTTTGAGTTCCTGTCCTGACTTCCTTCCATGTTGAACAGTGACATACAATGTTAAGTCAAATAAACCCTTTCCTCCTCAACTTGTTTTTGGTCATGGTTCTTCATTGCAGCAATTGAAACCCTAACTAAGACAAGTGCTCTCTAACTGAAGTGCAAGGAGTATAGACCAAATGTACACTGAAACTTGTGCTCAGAGACAAAAATCATTCAGAAAGCTTGTATTTCATAACTGATATCACTTCTACTTTGTCTTTAAGCACTTCATTTAGTGTTTCTATTTTGATCATAGCTCATGATCATGATCAAAATCAGATAATCCCTGCAAAACACTCACTAAAGTGTCTGGTATTTGATGTATCTGATAAATATTAGCCCGTTGTCATTAACTTGAAGTTGTGTTTGTATTTTACAGCTTTTACTTTCCATGTAAAATGACAATTTAGCAATATCGCATTAGAGGTAGAAACAATTAAAAGTGTAAGGATATAGAAAGAGATTCAGATACATAAATTATTATTTTAAAAGATTTTTTTCAATAATTTTTTTCTTTCTGCTACAAGTTTCTGTGTATGTATCTACACATGGACACACACACACATACACACACACACACACACTTTAATTTATAACAGGAGGGAGAGACAAGCCTATAAATTCATCAATTTTATTTTCATCAGTTTGATTTACCACAAAAAAATAGTCCTTTGAAACTACATTCTTTATTAATATGTATAAATAATTTTTAAATGGTAATGGCCTTTGGACATGAATCAGGTACCTGTCAGAGTCTACTTTAAAAAAATGAAGAAGGTGAATAAATAACTGTCTGTCAATATATATGAAAGTTTCTATACATCAAAGTTCTTTAGATTAATGCAAAGTTAGTGAAATAACTTCCTCCAACATAGTTCAAGTAATGACTAAACAGGCAGAAACACCAAGAAGGCTGTCACTCCATTTCACTGATGAAATGCATGGGTTGCAGAATCAAAGACTCCTGGTCTCCTTGTGAAAACAAGAATTGCAAGCACATCTAGGCATAGTGTGCCCACCTTTAATCCCAACACTCAAGAGGCAGAGGCAAGAGGATCTCTGTGAGTTTGAGGCCAGCCTGGTCTACATAGCAACTTCCAGGTCAGCAGAGCCTACACAGAAAAAAAAACAAAACAAAAAATTACAATCAATAACTATAAGAATATTAAATTGTTCTATGACTAGGTAAGCAATGGAAAAAACAATAAAATGAAAGCAATTACTGTTCTGTATTAAATATTGACTAAAAATAAGTTGATAACAAAGAATTTCTCCATCCACAGCAAACTGCCTATGCAATGTCTAAGATAAGAAATTACTTTCTTTGAAAACACTATGAATTATTAAAGGTTTATACACATAATCCAAACAAATAAAATGGGATCAATAATAATAATTACATAACTGAGTCCAGATTAGAAGTATACTACCTTTCTCATTTCCTGAAATATTGATATTATTATTATTATTTAGGTAGTACCATTTACTTTCCATTCCTTACAGCTCCATGTGTGTCTGTATATATGTACTCAAGGGATAATGTACTGCTTTGGACCTATTTAAGAAATAATGGTAACTAGTTTATAAAACTTAAATGAGGTCTCCTTGTCCAAATGAAATACAGTGCACTGGACTTAGTCTCAAACTCATGTGTTTTTTCCACCAGTAAATACATGTCTTTGGTCAAAATAAATTGACCAAGAGAGTGTAGAGGAATGATTTGGTCTAAACTATTACCAGTACCGGAAAAATCTCATAGCATAAAACTTGCTATATATAGTACATATAATTCTACAGACTACAAGTCAAGAATACCAGGATACCAGGATGGTTGGCATGTGCTGTGATGATAAATGGATTGTCACCTGGATTTGTGCCAGAACAGCCTATAAGCTTAGCTAGGCTCACTATATCAAATTAAGATACTCTATCTCAGAGACTATCTCTCCATGAACTATGTGCTTAAGAATGGGAATAGGATTATATTCTTTTAACTTCATTATCTGGCTCAATGAAAATACTAAAAACTCCAATGAATCAGTTTATAGAACCCATGGTTGTCACCAATCATAAACAGTAAGAAAAGCATCCCCTACCTAGAACATGACTACTCCAAGCCAAAGAACTAAAGCACGACAGTGGTCCTTGTGGATCATAGGACAAAATGACAAGAAGCAGTGTAGAAAGTGTGCTGTCTTCCAGCAGTGAAGAACTGAGAGGAAATGTCAGTGTACAGAGCAGGAGGAATAGGTGTACTTGTGCTTCAGCCATGGGAGACAAAGAAAGGCCATTCGCTCCCCTGACCAAGGACATGTTTCTAGGCATGTTTTATGTTAGACCCTGGGTTTCCCTTTGTGACGCTTTCAGTTACTGATAAATCAGGGTATGGGGTAGGAGTTATAATAAGACTAAACCTAGACCATAACAGATATCAAAAAATTCCTAATGCTTGAACTTTAATTCTTACAACTGTCACATAGTGCAGACTTCCACTTATTGTCACTGGGAAGTGGCCATGAACCCTTTATGCAATCTCCAAGCTCAGGCTAGAGAAGTAAAAACAGTAGCAATGTGCGTAAAACCATCACTAACACCTGCACAGTGCCTGGTATTACTTTACATTCTTCTTATGGATCAGCTTCTTTAGTCCCGATTAATGATCCTATGAGGCTTGCCTATTGTCCTAATCTTGGGGGAGGAGGTGCATAAGGAGACTTCCAATAATAAAACACAAGGAAGAGAGTAACATTCACGCCAATCTTAACTCATATTTTGGAAGACCTGGCTGTTCTTTTACTTAGTCACAGGGAGGCTGGATTCAGTAGCAGTCACAGGATAGGCAAATACAAGTGATCAACAGTTAAAGATCTGGAATAAAGAGGGTTAGCATTTCAGAAGCTGCATTGGTGATGTTCCTGGGGTAAAAGTGAGAAAAGCAGGACAAGCCTGGATGAGCGCCTGAGATGTCACAGAGAAGCCTTAGTGGTGCCACAATGATGGGACTTTAAAAAAGTCTTGCTTTTCTTTACATTTAGTCTTAAAACCTTTGTCATAAAACCTTTGAGAACCAAACTCCATTTGAAGAGGCAAGAAAATGCCCAGTTTTATGTGGACTCTTATTCTGGGATTGGATATCATAGTCAGAGAAGGCAGATGAATCAAAATTTTCAAGGTTAGAGTGGTCTAAGTAAGGACTCACTGCTTACTTAAATATCTTCAAGTCATGTATTCAATCCAGTTTGGAGTTCACAAGACTCAGACATTTACATAGCAAGATTCAAATTCAGGCCAACTCAGTTTGTTGCAAGCAACTTTATTTTTCTATGGACATCATCCTGAGTCAGTGTCAATAAGTCATTTCTTCTTCTTCTTCTTCTTCTTCTTCTTCTTCTTCTTCTTCTTCTTCTTCTTCTTCTTCTTCTTCTTCTTCTTCTCCTCCTCCTCCTCCTCCTCCTCCTCCTCCTCCTCCTCCTCCTCCTCCTTCTTTTCCTTTTAGTTTTTTTTCCTTTCTTCTTTGGTTATTCTGTAGTCTAGACTAGCCTCTAATTCATGGCCATCTTCATGCTTTAGCTGAGTGAGTGCTAGGATCACAGGTGTGAGCCATCCTGCCTGGCTAGTAAGTTTTCTCCATATGGTAAAAAGATAGCAATTAAGCACCATGCTTTCATTTATCTAGTAATACATCAAGCAAATAGGTGGGGTACATGGCTACAGAAGAAGGACTTCTCCATCAAAATTATAAAGAACAATAAAAATTATTTTAATTTAGTCAATTGTCTAGGAAGGTGCTGGTATAAGAGGTGGGAAAGGGTTGAATGTAGTACATTACATGGAATCTGTGGATCATCTGAATGGTTTGCTTGTCTGTGATTTGTTTATAATGCTAATAACATGAGTGATTTTTGTTTAATTCTCAGAACACTCTGGAGCCCAGAAAAGACTAAGAATCATAGTTTAAGGTGATTTAATTTAATCAGAATTAAAGAGATTTATGTAATTTTTATGCTTCTACTAAATATTGAGTGACCAAGAAGATAATCGCACCAGAGAGAGGGTAAACTAATCATCATGATTCATGCTTCTAATTTTAAACTGTAAC
Source organism: Peromyscus melanophrys (assembly GCA_902168415.1). Lineage (NCBI taxonomy): Eukaryota > Metazoa > Chordata > Mammalia > Rodentia > Cricetidae > Peromyscus > Peromyscus melanophrys. Next base: position 44,978 of record CABHPR010148694.1, read on the forward strand.
TAGAGAATGCAGCATAGTCACTGGATTAGACCCTCAAGTTCAAATACCAGTCTCACCCCTTTCTAGATGCATAAATGGTCAGAAGTTACTTAGCATCTCTCTTGCTCAGTTTTCTCAGCAGTAAGCACAGCATCTCCCATCCATTGTTATGAAGAATATTAAGGTACATTATTTACAATGTCCTTATCGGAGTACTTGACGGTCTGTAAGTGCTTGTGCAAGCTATTGTGTTTATTATCATATAACCATGACAGGATATTATATTTTAAAACATTTCCCCCAATTTACAAGTTTCTGTTCAGAGATTCTTAGTAACTCTGTCAATGACAAAGGTCCCACACTAGCTGCATTTATCTTTTTGTCCTTTTGACTGTGTTGTAACTCATGATATCATTTATTTTTTTCCTATGTCATTTTTTTCTAATTATGATGTGTTGTGCAGTTTTCATCAAGTTTCCTCAGATAGCAGTTGTAATTTAATTTTAAGTAAAATTTGAAACTCTTGGCATCTACACTTCCTTATATCTGGCAACATAGAGCTTCTGAGTCCTAAGACTCAAATAGAGGCTTTGAGTTTCTACAAACCAACAGGCATGTGAATAAGGAGTAGGGTAATACAAAAGCATGTAATTAAATTTCCCTTAAAATAAGCAATTCTTTCAGGTCTTTGGTTCTGATTAGAGGAGAAGCAGTTTCTAAGCAATGGACCAGTTTTTTGGATTTTTAAGGATAGGGTATCTTAAGAAAGGGAACAGTTCTTTTAAAAATAGATTAAAATATTCACCCCAAGTGAGATCCCTTTAAAAGTAAATTTCCTTAGTGATTTACCTACAGAAAAAGAGGAAGGATTTATCCATATAATAGGTCCGTTGATTCCTCAGAGCCTCATAAGCAGCTCCCCTTGTAATACTGCTCAAACATTAAGACAGAAAAGGGTCAGAGGAAGACAGAGATAGAGGGTAAGGGGTAGCTCAGTGATAAAGTGTTTGCCTAGTATTCACAAAGCCCTAGGTTTGATGCCTCCAGAGGTTGTTTTATTGTACAGAATTCTTTTGGCTATCCTGGGTTTTTTGTTTTTCCATATGAAGTTGAGTATTATAGAGCTACTGTAATAAAAACAGCTTGGTACTGGCATAAAAACCGACTTGTGGACCAATGGAATCGAATTGAAGACCCTGACATTAATCCGCACATCTATGAACATATAATTTTTGACAAAGAAGCCAAAAGCGTACAATGGAAAAAAGAAAGCATCTTCAACAAATGGTGCTGGCATAACTGGATATCAACGTGCAGAAGGCTGCAAATAGATCCATATCTATCACCGTGCACAAAACTTAAGTCCAAGTGGATCAAAGACCTCAACATAAATCCAGCTACTCTGAACCTACTAGAAGAGAAAGTAGGAAGTAGTCTTGAACGCATTGGCATAGGAGATCGCTTCCTAGGTATAACACCAGTAGCTCAGACACTGAGACAAACGATCAACCAATGGGACCTTTTGAAACTGAAAAGCTTTTGTAGAGCAAAGGATATGGTCAACAAGGCAAAGCGACAGCCCACAGAATGGGAAAAGATCTTCACCAACCCCACATCGGACAGAGGACTGATATCCAGAATATATAGGGAACTCAAGAAATTAAACATCAAAATTCTCAACAGTCCAATTAAGAAATGGGCTATAGAACTAAACAGAGAATTCTCAGCAGAGGAAACACAAATGGCTGAAAGACATTTAAGGAATTGCTCAACATCCCTAATCATTAGGGAAATGCAAATCAAAACAACTCTGAGATACCCCCTTACGCCAGTCAGATTGGCTAAGATCAAAAACACTGAGGACACCTTGTGCTGGAGAGGATGTGGAGCTAGGGGAACTCTCCTCCATTGCTGGTGGGAATGCAAGCTGGTACAGCCACTGTGGAAATCAATATGGCGCTTTCTTAGAAAATTGGGAATCAATCTCCCCCAAGATCCAGCTATACCACTCTTGGGCATATACCCAAGGAATGCTCAATCATACCACAAGGGCACTTGCTCAGCTATGTTCATATCAGCATTATTTGTAATAGCCAGAACCTGGAAACAACCTAGATGCCCTTCAACCGAAGAATGGATAAATAAACTGTGGTACATATATACAATGGAATACTACTCAGCAGAGAAAAACAATGACATCATGAGGTTTGCAGGCAAATGGAGGGATCTAGAAAAAATCCTCCTGAGCGAGGTAACCCAGACTCAGAAAGACAAACATGGTATGTACCCACTCATAGGAGAATACTAGTTGTGGAACAAGGATGACTGGACGGCCACTCACAACACCAGGGAGGCTACCTGGAAAATAGGACCCCAAGAAAGACATGGGGATCGCCCAATGACGGAGAAATGGATGAGATCTACATGAACAGTCTGGACGCCCCAGGTGGAGCTCCGGGAGTCCAATTGACGAGAAGGAGGAGGGTTTATGTGAGCAAGAGTTGTTGGGACCAGGGATGGATGGAATACAGAGACAAGTGGCCAAACGAATGTAAACACATGAACTGTGAACCAATGGCTGAGGGGCCCCCAACTGGATCAGACCCTCGGAATGGGTGAGACAGTTGATTGGCTTGATCTGTTTAGGAGGCATCCAGGCAGTTGGACCGGGTCCTGTGCTCAGTGCATGAATTGGCTGTTTGAAACCTGGGGCTTAGTAGAGACCCTTGGCCCAACC